>CM049570.1:38201941-38344098 GCA_027123335.1 Amphiprion clarkii | reverse complement strand
GTGTTCATAGAGGTCTTGGTGTTCATCGTGTTCATATTTCTGTAAAGTCAGGGTTTTCCTGGTCAGAACGGACTCTTGTCATGCACATCATTTTCACACATATTTGCATTTATCTGTAAACTACAAACAACATGTCGCCGTTTATTGTTCAGCAGCTACGTTGAGATGTCTCAGTCTGATCGGTAAAACTGAGATCCAGTCAAAACAACTCAGCTTATCTGGTTTTTATCTGCTGTAGCTCCAGCCTCATGTTTATAATACAGCTGCTGTGGACAGTGGCTGAAAGTTAAAGATGTCAAATATAAGTTTATGTTCTTCTTCAACATTTAAAGTAGATATTATCGTCATTTTGGCTGGATAAACCCTCTTTGTTCGGCACCAAAATGGTGAAATAATTCAAATAATCTGGTGATTTATGTATTAAATGGTCCTTACACTAGATTTCATAACAGTTAACTGGTGTTTTTCAGTCTGTTCTGCAAATTAAATGATGTTACGCTATTGACTAAGCTTAAATTGCAGTTTTTTAAAGAGAAAACAGTGCAGGAATTTGCTATTAAACACATTTAAAGTGGATATTATCATCATTTGGCTGGTGATTTTTATTTTGGCTGGATAAACCCTCTTTGTTGGCTACCAAATGGTGAAATAAATAAAATAATCTGGTCATTTATGTGTAAAATGGGTCCACCAGATGAAGAAAATGGTCTTTACACTGGATTACATCGCAGTTTACTGGTGTTTATGCGTCTTTTCTTCAAAATTCTTCAAATTAAATGAGCTTTCATTGTCAAATAAGATAAAATGGTGGCGTTCTTAAGAGAAAGCTGTGCAGAAGTCCGTTTCTGTTATCAGTAATTGTCTTTTCAGCGTTCATAGAATATAAACTCTGAACACCTGACCTGTGTTCTAAAGTCGTCTTCGTTTCTTTCTTGCAGAAGCATCTAAACATGGCGTCTCACTGATGCTGGGAGTCCAGAGCTGAAGGAGCAAAAGTGGAAGACGAAAGCTAGCATTAGCGCTAGCATTAGCGTTAGCATCAGCTGGACCTTCAGAGCCGATGGGGGAGACGGAGGACGAGCGGGCGGCTCAGGCCGACCAGCTGTTCGACACCTTCGTCCAGGCCTCCACCTGTAAGGGAACCCTGCAGGCCTTCAGCATCCTCTGCAGGCAGCTGGACCTGGACCCTCTGGACCACAGCAGCTTCTACACCTCGCTCAAAGCCGCCGTCAGCACCTGGAAGGTCAAACCTCTGTGGACCAAACTGGACAAACGGGCCCAGCAGAAGGTCTACAACCACAACAGAGCCTGCCAAGGAACCCGGGTAAGAACCCAGCTGAGGGTTAGGGACAGGACCTGGACCTGGACCTGGACCTGGAGAGTCTGCAGCTGCTGGTAGATTTAAAAAACTAGTTTGGTTACAGAATTTTAGCTTTTTTCTGCAACTTGATGATGACTGTTGCAGCAGTAAAGCCCTGATCAGACCAAAAACAAATCTAATTCATATAAAACCTGCTGACATAATGTTCTTATTCCTCACAACACTTGTTGGTGAACTACTGTAGCTGGTGAGCTAACAGCTAACATGCTAGTTAGCATACATGTACACTAATAATTAGTAAATGTTTTATATTAATGTTCACACTTAGTATCTTTTATAGAAATTCTGAGTCGGGTCTTTTTTAATTATTATTATTATTATTATTATTATTATTGTCAGCATTTATATATCATTAATCACAATAGTAATAATAATTATTATTATTGTTATTACTATTGTTATTATAGTTTATGTATGAAAAACAATATTAATTATTGTTTTTTTATATAAAATAATAAGAATAGTTATTATTTCATTATTATTGATATTTGTTATATATAATAATAATAACAAGAATTATTATTTTTCTTGTTATTTTATTATTATAATTAAAATACTAATTATAATATTATTATTATTATTTGTATATCATGAATAGTAATAATAATGATAATTATAATAATAATAATAATTAGAATTATCATCATCATTATTATTATTATTATTATTATGGTTATTATTTATAATAACCATAATTATAATAGTCATAGTCATCATCATCATCATCATCATCATCACCATAATAATCATCATCATAATAATTGTAATATTTGTTATATATAATAATAATAAGAATAATAACAAGAATAATTATTTTTCGTATTTTTCTTATTAGAATTAAAATAATAATTATAATAGTAAGTATAATTTATATATCATTAAGAATACTGTAATAATAATAATAATAATAATAATAATAATAACAACAATAATAACAATAATGATTATTATTATTATTATTATTATTATTATTCTTTATTTAATAACAATTATTATTATTATCATCATCATCATCATTATTATTATTATTATTATTATTATTATTATTATTATTATTATTATTATTATTATTATTATTATTATTATTATTATTAATAATAATAATAATAATAATAATAATAATAATAATAATAATAATAATAATAATAATTAATCATAAAGTGTTATTATCTGCAGGTACTGAGTCCCCTTCTGATATAATTTTCCACAATACAACACTTTTCGACTACATTACAGTTAATAAAATCTATCCAACATTTCTGCCTCCAGTCTGTTCCTTAAAATGCAAATATTAGCCCAAAATGAATATTAACAACCAGACAGCAGCTTAAAGTAGGCTTAATAATGTTTTCATTCCACAAAAATATCATTATGTATCAGTAAACGACCAAAGCGAGTCTGAAAGTATTGAACAATGGCCAGTTTCAAGAGTCCCTAAAAACCATTTTACAATGTACCGTTTACTTTATTATTGTGGGAGGGTTGAATAAAATCATGGTTACACTTCAGTTTATAAACTACAATAACTTCCTCCAGTTTGTTCTCTGGTTTCCTGGTGCTGCAGCTTTAAGGACCGTTAGCTGCTGGTAAAAACAACAAATGTGCTTTTTAAAGAGAGAAAAAATGGCAAAAAAATTGATTTTGTTGTGAAATTAAGTTGTTTTAAACCCTTCTTTAGTGCCTCCTTGTCTCAAAACTCACTGTGGCTGTTTGTTTTTGAACAATTCCACTGCACAAATAACACAAATAAACCCACATTTAGTTGTAAAAAAACACTACTACAGTAGTTCTGTTAATTCTGTAAGGAATACGGTGTTTTTTCTTTAAATGCAGTCAGTTTCTCGTGTTATTAATCAGGATTAACTGTGACTTTATGCAGCTCTTGTTGTTCAAAGTGAAACTATGAGGAAGCGCTAAAATAAGTGATAAAATCTGTAAGGAAGGAGAGAAACTGAGCCTCAGTCTGCAGAAACAGGTCAGCAGTTAAATTTACACGAGAAATCATCAGATCAGCACAAGACACAGCTTTGGTTGGAGGGAGGAGACCTGCAGAGGGAAAATATCCACAGTTTGTCACGACACAGTTCGACTAAAGAGGCCGAAGAACAACTACAGGCACAATCTGGACAGAAATGAAGGCGTTTGTGAGAGAAATATGGTGTTTTCTTTAGTATATTCCTTTATAAATGCCATCTTCAATATGTAAAAAGCAGAAAAAAACTCAAGAATTAGGTCTGTTTCTGCAAATAACCAAATCAGGAGCTCTGCCAGAGGGGATTTAATTAATTATGTAAGTGGATTATTTCTGTAATTATACACAAATAATTAATTAGATTAAATTAATCCTCACTCTGAGAAGGTTTTTGTGGACAACACCTGAGTATTCAGTACAATTTATGGATCAGCTAATATTGAATTTAAAAAGTTTAGAGAATGAACCACTTTGCACCATTTTTCTGAATTTACACCCAACTAAGCTCCAAAATGCCCCAAACTGCTCAATCATCTGGCCTAGTTTTGCTGTTAGATCCTGGGTTTCTGAAAATAAATCGCCCTCCCAGCCTCAGATCGTTTCTCCAAATAGCAGCAAAAATGTCTGGAATAACAGTGGAGCTGTTGTTTCTGAGGCTCGTCCCCCTCCGGACCTCTTATCTTCTCCTTCAGATACAACGCTGCTCAGAGTATACATTTATTTATATTATTATATGTCTTTCCATACATAGATGGTCAGACAGCAGCACATGACAGAAAATACCAAATATGACACACCGACAGCATCACATGAAATCCAGATGTGTGAAGAATTTAATTTAGTTTGACTAATGTGCAGAACGGTTCACCTACAAACAACTTTTATACACTGTTTAAAGAAGAAAATCTGAAAAAAATGGGAAAAATTTGATAGCCAAGAGGCCAGAAAATGTATGTTAAAATGTGTCCCTATTCAGGATCAACATCCTCCAAGATTACAGCATATCATGGAAAAAATGATTAGACCACCCGTGTTTTCGTCAATTTCTTGTTCATTTCAATGCCTGGTACCACTGAAGGTGTATTATCTGAAGAATACAATGAACACGACAATAAATGCAGCTGATCCATGATACTTTATGTCTTATCTGACATGCTTCAGATTAATAGTATTCCAGGGTCTATAAGAGGACATTTCATGTCATCAGCAGCACATGCAAAGGTCTAGAGTGGTTTCCTGCTGACATTCAAACTGTAGCACAACTCAGAAGTTGTCAGCTCTCACATAACGCCTAAAACTAGAGAATTATGTGAAGCCACAAAGGCAGCCATCATGAGTGAGAGACAGGTAGTGAAAAAACTGAAGATCTCCAAGACAGCCGTTCATTCCACCAAGAAAAAACAAGCCCAACATGGTTCTACCAAACTGCTAGCTGGTCAGGAAACGTCTTTCTACCCACCAGATGACCGTCACTCATCCATTCCTGTCAGGAATCGTCCTCAGACCTCCAGGGACCTTAAAAATGAGTGGACACTGTGGAGAAATGGGACATGTTGGACAAGGACAGTTGGAAAGTGACTTGTTGAAGCTGGTCTGAAGTCCCACAGGGCAGGAAGAAGCCCTTCATCAAGGAAAGGCAGAGGAAAGCCCAGTTACTCTTTGCTGGGATCACAAGGATTGGACTGTTGATGATTGAGCTGAGGTTCTCTTCAGGGATGAATCCAGTTTTCAGTTGATGTCCACTCCAGCCAACTTCCTGGTTAGGAAGAAACCTTGAGAAGCTACAAACCAGACTGTCTGCCCCTACAGTAAAACATGGGGGTGGATCAGTGACCATCTGGGGTAGTTTCTCAGGTCAGGTCTAAGATCTGCTCCTGGTAACCTGTAATCCAGTACTACCTGCTTCAGGGTCGAGTCACCGGCAACTAAACTGGTGCTCCCACCAGTCCCCCTCTGGGGCTGGTGAAGTAGAAGGTTAGACATCTTGATGGAAACAAAAACAAGATTCAGGACAGCCATCGACAGCCATCGAGCAAATAAGAGAAGACTGGACCCGGCGGGCTGCATGGAGGAAACCACCAGACTGGTTCAACGAGCAGGAAGGCGGATCCAGCAAAGTGTTGTGGAGGGCAACCAGGACACAGTGAGACACAGGACACTGCTGGACATCCACTGCATCCTAACCTATCTCCAGTTATCTTGACCACATCTAGGCCAAGACAAGAGAGTGAGGCTGACGAGTTGCACAACTCTCCCTCACTTTAATCCAAGTCAGGCACAAGTCATGACTTCAGACCCAATGTTGAAGTCAGGACTTTCTTCAATCACGAAGGGCGAACATCATCATGGGGTAGTTTCAGTCTGGGATGAACAGGGCCAATGAACCAGGTCATGTTTGGGGCTACTCTTGAAAACAGTCTTCTTCCATCAGCTGGAAAACACTTTCCTGCCCCCAATGACTGGATTTTCCAACTAGGCAAGGTCAGTTAACCCTGGATGGAGAACCAGAACACTGGAACCATGCCTTGGCTGCTCAATCCCCAGATCTAAATCCAACTGAAAACCTGGGGAAAATCATCAAACGCTAAATGGAGAACTACAGGCCCCCCCAAAAATTGACAGCAGAACAATGCCATAGCTATTGATGGAAGAACTGAAGGGATTTTGGTTATTATCAAGAAAAGCATGAAAATGTCTGATATCAGCTCTGAAATTAAACTCTTATCAGCTATTTTTGTTATCATTATATTTGTCTAAACAAACGCAACTTTAGTGGTACCAGGCATTAAAATGAACAAGAAATTGAAGAAAACAAGGGAAGGGTGGTCTGATCATTTTTTCCATGACTATAGTCAACAGTCATCAGCATAATGACGAAACCAGATATTATGGATTGAAGTGATATTGCAGAGTGTACAGGTTTATCAAAATTCTGTTCTACAATTTTAAAAAAAAATGTAATTTTAGTAGCAAGAACTTTTTTTTCTTTTTTTCTATCATCTACAACAAGCAAGAAGTCCTCAAAGTGGCTGGTATGTTTAACTGTCCTCTCAATCTCTAGTTTTTAGTGCACTTGTCTCCTCTATGTTTCGTACGAACACTGCCTGCAGTTCCGCCGATAAAATGTTTCACCATGTTGAATGTATCTCCAACAACTAGCTAATCTGTTTACTGTTTCTGAACCATGGTGCATTTATTTTATTGATCCAGTAGCTTTGATTTTCCTCTCAGTCTCTCTTGTCGTCTCCTTTTTCTGTCGGTTGCCATTTTGTGTCTCGTTTTGGTCATTTTGTCTCGTTTTTGCCATTTTCTGTCTTGTTTTTGCAATTTTCTGTCTTGTTTTTGTCATTTTGTGTCTCGTTTTTGTCATTTTCTGTCTTGTTTTTGTCATTTTGTGTCTCGCTTTTGCCATTTTTTGTCTCGTATTTGCCAATTTTTGTCTCGTTTTTGTCATTTTCTGTCTTGTTTTTGTCATTTTGTGTCTCGTTTTTGCCATTTTGTTTCGTTTTTGCCATTTTGTGTCTAGTTTTTGCCATTTTTAATCTCATTTTTGTCATTTTGTGTCTCATTGTCATTTTCTGTTTTGTTATTGCCATTTTTGTCTCATTTTTGACATCTTGTGTCTTGTTTTTATCATTTTGTGTCTTGTTTGTGTCATTTTGTGTCTTGTTTTTGCCATTTTGTGTCTTGTTTGTGTAATCTTGTCTCATTTTTGTCATTTTGTGTCTTGTTTTTGCAGTATACGTCACATTGGACATTAGCTATATATAGTCGACAGTCATCAGCATAATGACGAAACCAGACATTGTGGATTGTAGTTTAAATGTTTATCTAAATCACTAAATGGGATATTTTTCTTGCTAACATGCCTTTAGTTAAGTAGTGAGACGTTGCACTGCAGCTCTTTCTCTTCTTAGTCCAGATTATTAAAGCTTTATTAAATATTTTACCTGTTTCTTCTTTCTTTTATCTCAGTGTCTGATCATCGGTGGAGGTCCCTGTGGTCTCCGGACCGCCATCGAACTTTCCCTGCTGGGCTGTAAGGTCGTGGTGATCGAGAAGAGGGACACGTTCTCCAGGAACAACGTCCTCCACCTGTGGCCCTTCACCATCCACGACCTCCGGGGCCTCGGGGCCAAGAAGTTCTACGGGAAGTTCTGTGCCGGATCCATCGACCACATCAGTGAGTCTTAAATCCTCTCATTGTGGCGTCTTGATAAGTCTGTCGGAAAGGAAAGTAAAATACAGGTTTTATGGATATTTTCAGTAAAACAGAGAAATCCAAAACTTATTTTCAAATAAGTTGTGTCATTTGTGTCATTTTGTGTCTCACTTTTGTCATTTCATGTCTCGTTTGTCAGTTTGTGTCTTGTTTGTGTCATTTTGTGTCTCGTTTGTGTCATTATGTGTCTCGTTTGCGTCATGTGTCTTGTTTGCGTCATTATGTGTCTCGTTTGTGTCATTTTGTGTCTCATTTTTGTCATTTTTTTGTCTTGATTTTTGCTATTTTGTGTCTTTTCTGTTGGTCAAACATGGGACAGAGCAACATGGGTGTGTTTAGCTTTTCCTTACAAATCTAAAGTATTCTGGAGTTTTTAAGTTGATTTCTCAAAAAAATTTAAGTTGTTCCAACCAGGTTTTTTAATGTGATTTGAAATAAATTTATAATTCCGAACACAAGATTTTAAGTTGACAAGTTTAGAAATTAAGTTGCCTTAATTAGACTTTCTTAAGATATGAATTCATTCAACATCAGGATAGTTTTTTATTTAAAAAACTTTTACTACTCTGCCAAAGAGGCAAAGCTTCGGCTGAGTTATGTGACGATCGTTTGTCTGTCTGCCTGCCTGTCTGCCTGTCTGCCTGCCTGCCTGTCTGTCTGTCTGCCTGCCTGTCTGTCTGTCTGCCTGCCTGCCTGCCTGCCTGCCTGCCTGCCTGCCTGTCTGTCTGTCTGTCTGTCTGTCTGTCTGCCTGCCTGTCTGCCTGTCTGTCTGTCTGTCTGTCTGTCTGCCTGCCTGCCTGTCTGCCTGCCTGTCTGTCTGTCTGCCTGCCTGTCTGCCTGTCTGTCTGTCTGTCTGTCTGCCTGCCTGTCTGCCTGCCTGTCTGTCTGTCTGTCTGTCTGCCTGCCTGCCTGTCTGCCTGCCTGCCTGTCTGTCTGTCTGTCTGTCTGTCTGTCTGTCTGTCTGCCTGCCTGTCTGTCTGTCTGTCTGTCTGTCTGTCTGTCTGCCTGCCTGCCTGTCTGTCTGTCTGTCTGTCTGTCTGTCTGTCTGTCTGTCTGTCTGTCTGTCTGTCTGTCTGTCTGTCTGTCTGTCTGCCTGCCTGCAGGCTTGGTTACAGATTTCTGTATCGTTGCCAGATAGCGACACGGCATCACTGTAACCATGACAACAAGTGAACACTACATGATCACATGATTGTGATCCTACTATAAATCCACCTCTGAGGACTTATCAGGACTTATCCATCAGAAATGATCCAGGGAACAACTGATTAAATTGTGGGGGTGTTTCTGAGTCCCATCTATTCCCGCCTCCTGCTACATATTTAGGTCATGTGATTCAGTATCCGTACATAACGTACACATGCAGAACACACACCTGTACTCAGAGAAGGTCATTTTGTTTGTGGGTGTATCGATATTAAATGGACACATTCTATGGTGCCATGATTTCTGATCATCAATAACTAATAAACAGATGCAGCATTTCTAAATAAAAACCGCTCGTTGATTGTTTGTATTTTACAGATTTTCCTACTAGGAGATATGAGTGAGCATCTAAAGGAGTTCCCATGTACGAGAGAGAGCGATGAGGGGAAGTTTTTCTAACCCGCTTTCTTCTATTTCAAGAAAGTAGGTTAGAAAAATTGCTCAGATAGTTTCAAAGCAGCTGTTTTATGTGGGTCAGAGCTTCTTTTAACGTTGCTTTACGTACCAACAGGGTCGTGGGAGTTTCACTGAACCTCATTTATTTATTTTCATGAGTGAGACATAGAAAGAAAAACACATAGAAACTCTGCTGTTTCACTTTCTGCTTTAAAACAGGCAACATGCAAAAAAAAACAAAACATGGAAATCATCAGATAAATGTCACAGAATTCTTCCCTTCATTTCATCTCTATATTTGTTTGGTTCTGTAACTGTTTTGTGTCTAATTTTTGTCATGTTGTGTCTATTTTTTGCCATTTTGTCTCATTTCTGCCGTTTTGTGTCTAATTTTTGTCATTTTTGGTCAAATTTTTACCATTTTGTGTCTCATTTTTTTCCATTTTGTGTCTCATTTTTGCCATTTTGTGTCTCATTTTTGTCATTTTTTTCCATTTTGTGTCTCATTTTTGCCATTTTGTGTCTAATTTTTGTCATTTTTGGTCAAATTTTTACCATTTTGTCTCATTTTTGCCATTTTGTCTCATTTTTGCCACTTTCTGTCTCATTTTTGCTATTTTGTGTCTCATTTTTGTCATTTTTTTCCACTTTCTGTCTCATTTTTGCCATTCTGTAACTGTGAGGAGTGTTTTTTTCTGAAGCCTGGTTTTGCTGCAGTTCGTTTCTTGATTCTCCTGAGTGTGAATTTTCCATCTGTGCTTTCTGCTCTCCAGCTTTAGTAACTGTGTATAAATATCTCAGAACTGCAGCGTCTTCTAACCTGTATTTGCAGCCACGTGAATGTTTAAAAAAACATGAAAATATTTTTAGCTTTAGATTTTTGGTCTCCAAACGTTTTAGCCATAAAATGCCCCCAACTCAGAGACTCTCAGATAAACAGACATCCAGCTGTAATATTATGTCACAGTAATTTAATAGAAGCTAATAGTAAATCAGAGTAATCTCTGTGTATACGGAGTAAAAATACGACATGCAGTAGCAGCAGAATGTTTTGGAACAGTTATGGCTAAAATGTGCTGTTTATAATAATTCTTGGATTTTATTTGAAGGGTTTGAAAGCAGAATGGTCGAACTCACTCAGTAGTTCTTGATAAAAATGGCTTCAACGTTTTGTGTTTTCAAGAATGCTCTGTCATTCCAAGCGCCACTGTACACAATACTACTGTTACTGTCGGTACAGTTTGCATAATTTTTGTGTCTCTGCAGTTGTTCTGTGTGTATTTGTCATAGTTTTATTCCTCTTTTA
The DNA here is from genome assembly GCA_027123335.1 of Amphiprion clarkii. Taxonomy (NCBI): domain Eukaryota; kingdom Metazoa; phylum Chordata; class Actinopteri; family Pomacentridae; genus Amphiprion; species Amphiprion clarkii. The sequence goes on along the minus strand of CM049570.1, from coordinate 38,333,615 downwards.
CTCTTATTTTTCATCTATTTGTGTTCTTTTTGTGAGTCAGTTCCTGAACTGTTTAGTCATTTTGCATCTTTTTGTAGCTGTTTTGTGCAGACAGACGTCTTGTTTTGTCCAAAGAACTTCAGTTTACCATCACAGAGGGGAAAAGAAACCAGAAAATATTCACATTTAAAAAGGTGGAATTACAGAATTTAATCGTTTTTACTTAATTTACTATTAAAATCACTGACGATTAGTTTAAAAGTTTATTAAATGACTGAGTTCCTGTCGGGGTTAGTGTAGAAAGAACTAAACTGTGACTAGTGGTGAATCTGTGTTGACGTGGAACAGGTACGGTAGTTTAAATATTTGTTTATGAATCATGTTCCTGACTAAGTTTGCATTTTATAGTCGCATAATTCTTAGTGGACCCATGTGGAGTCAGCTTTAGTGTCGCTGCAGCTTTTCTTTGTGTGATTTCTGGCTGTTTTTTGTGCGTTTCTCCCTGCAGGTATCCGTCAGCTTCAGCTGATGCTGCTGAAGATCAGTCTGATCCTGGGGGTCGAGATTCACGTCAACGTGGAGTTCGTGAAACTTCTGGAGCCTCCAGAGCAGCAGGACGAGGACAGTAAGTGAAGAACAACGTTGGTTTGTGATCATAACCGCTTTAAAGGACGTTAGACGGTGGTTTTAGGGGTAAATGGTTTAACTTTAGCGGGTAAACCAACGACTGGCTGTGGAGTTATGTGCATGTTAGAGGGTCGGCAGCAACACGCCTGCATTTCTCAGCTAAATATGGAAGCTGAACACGTGTTAGAATGACCAGAAACACATTCAGAACAAACCGTTCTGTTTTCAAAGGCTTCAACACTTCAGGAAACACGACTGAAGAATTTACCGGCTGAGACTGAAGCTGCTGCTCAGAAAATAACCTGCTAATGAGTTCAGAGACGGAAAACTGTTCTCAGATCAGGAGCTGAACCTGAACCCTGATAGATTTACTATCGTTCAGCTCAAACCAAGAGAGAACAACCACTTCCTCCATCTGACCTCCTCACAGTCAGCTGGTTCATTCATTTTGGGGTAATTTAGTGTAATTTTGGACATCTTTTGTCATTTTGAACAGTTTTTTCAGTCATTTTGAATGAATACTGAGAAGTTTGTGGCGATTTTTGTGTAATTTTAGAAAAACTGACCCCAGATCAGTTTTACATCCATCCAGGTGTCTCAGTGTAAACACTGAATCTGGTTTCTGTTCATTTTTTCTGGAACCAACTTTGAGCATCAATATAACGAGCTGTAAAAATGTCATTTGTTTTAAAACAAATGAATGAATTTTAAAAATTTTTTAACTGTTTACAGTTATTTTACAGATTTTTCTTGTTTTCTTTGGTAACAGGTGTTTAGTAGCATCAAAAAAGAAATAATAAATAAATAAAATAAAAATAAAATATAAAAAATAAGTAAATATATTTGAAATATTAATAAATTATTGTAATATTTATATTTTTTAATGATTATGTTATTTCTAATTTATTTTTGCTGAATTTAAATTGGAGAAAAATAACATTATTTTACAGATATTTGCCAATAATTAAAATAAATAAATGTAATTAAAATAAAAATGAATTAAATTAATTAATCAATGTTAAAATTACTTAGGATGAAAAAAAAATCTAAATAATTTTTTACTCTTATTTCACAAATTATGTTAAAATTAGATGATAACCAATTTTAAAAAAAAAGATGAATTTACATATTGACTGTAAAAGAAAACCAGGCTAAAACTGTAAATAACATCCACATCAACGAGCATTTTGTTCTTTTATAATGTATGATTGTATTTCACTGATTTAATCATTCAATATTTAAACTTTCACTATTTTACCGATACGTGTTGTTATTTTTTCTGTTGTTTTTATATATAATTGTGAACATTAAAATATTCTCTGTTTTATGTTTTCTGACGTCCCTGTGGAGTTTCATTCCCTTTTGAGTGTTAAAATCTGCCTTTATCATTTATTTTGCTGTGGTGATTTGCAGGTTTTCTTTGATGTGAGCGTTCAGATCAGCTGTTTTTTCCTCTTTTTTCCTCCTCAGGTCCCGGGTGGAGAGCCGAGGTCCGACCTTCCTCTCATCCCGTCTCTCAGTTTGACTTTGACGTGGTGATCGGAGCCGACGGACGTAAAAACACTTTAGACGGTGAGAAAAACAACACGGGAAGTAAAAACCGGGGGAAGTTTTCAGCTGCAGTCAGAGCTGGGTTTGTTCTCAGACAGAACCAGGCGTCGCTAAGCTGCTGCTGACACAGTTTCAGCTGGAAACCTGATGGAGTTTGTGTTGCTGCTGCATGTTCCAGGCCTTTGGTAACTTCTGACCCACTACTCTGTTTGGACGTAATCTTCTCTAAACTCCTGGAGGTTTTATGTCTAAAACTGAAGTGTTCGGTTTTAACTGTAGCCAGAATATCTGCAGCTACATATCAACCACTTTTAGCTCCAGCAGCTTCTCTCTTTACTGCAGTTAAAATCCCCTCAAACAGCTGGAAATGTCTTTCAAAAGTCTGGGCTGTGCTGAAATTATTTAAACTGGAACATTTTTATGTATTTATATCATCAAAACGACTACAGTACTAGTATAATGCAGTCAGTTTATGATTGGCAACACATCCGAGTTCTGCTAAAAACTGACCCCAGATCAGTTTTACATCCATCCACATGTCTCAGTCTAAACACTGAATCTGGTTTCTGTTCATTTTTCCTTGAAACAACCAAGTTTTTTTAAAAAAACAAATGAATAAATGTAATTTTTTTTAGACAATTTTGCTTTTAAATTTCGAATGGAACACACAGAATAAAGTGATTTTTAAGACGTATCACTACTTTAGTCTTCGATTAGATTGTTTCTCCCAACAAAAACATCTCTTTTCTCGTCTTGGCAGGCTTCAGGAGGAAGGAGTTCAGAGGGAAACTGGCCATCGCCATAACGGCCAACTTCGTGAACAGGAACACGACGGCCGAGGCCAGAGTGGAGGAGATCAGCGGCGTGGCCTTCATCTTCAACCAGAAGTTCTTCCTGGAGCTGAAGGAGGAAACAGGTGAGTCTGGAGGAGGTGGAGAGGAGCTAGATGTTGGGTTCGAGTCTCTAAATGCTGCTTCTTCCTCCAGGAATCGACCTGGAGAACATCGTTTACTACAGAGACAACACTCACTACTTTGTGATGACTGCCAAGAAGCAGAGTCTGCTGGACAAAGGAGTTATTCTAAATGTGAGTTTACCGACAAACGGAGTTCAGTTTAACACCTCAAAACGTCTGATCAATGTTCAGAGTTTACTTAGTGGTTATTTGGAAACAAAAACTGAAAGATTTTGGCAGAATTTTGAGAATTTCATGTTTTCAGACCTGATTTTTTTTGGAGTTTCACTCTCAAAAACACCTGTGAAGCCATTTTATAGGTTCAGTATCTCCAGAAATAAAACTCCGACAGCCATGAAATGCGGTGAAAATGCAGCCAGACTAGTTTCCATCAGAGGACACATTTTTATCTATTGGTCCTTTAAAATGTGGAAAAGTGTCTCCAGAAAGTTCCTTTATGATTAAATGTATCGAATGATGCATGTTTTTTACTAAAAATACAGTCTTTGACATTTCAACAAAGATGTCAAGAATCTTGTCCAAAATTGTTTGAAATTTGTCCAAAATGGCTAAAAATTTGTTCAAAATCAGATGAAGACAGTCTAAAACGACTCAAAAGTGTCAAGAAAGACTTGAAACTTGTCTTAAAACACTCAAAGTTGGACAAAGTAAGATAAATATGATCTAAAATGACTTGAAACTTGCCCCTAAAGACTTCAAATTCATGGAAAATAAGATAAATATTCTTCAACATAGTCTGAAATTGCAATAATGAATATTAGTTGTGAAAAAATTCCAATCCAGGATGACATAGTGTCTCCATAAAGTTCCTGTGAGTGTCTATCTATGGATGGATCCATATTTGTACTGAAATCCAGTCTTTGGTCCACATTTCTCCGACTGTTGAAGCTCTAACATCAGTAGAATCTGATGGGTGGAAAGTTGGAGCAGACAAGGTTCCAGTTTTTAGACTAAATGTTGAAAATGTAACATATGAGACTTGATAGAGAACTTTGCTCTTTCCTCCGTCTCCAACGACCAATAAACTGTTGTAGCTGCCAACTGATGTTTTCTATAATTAAATTAGCTCTGAGGGTTTTTTCCGGTGGTCAGGAATGTGTTTATTTGCCAGATCGGAGAGTGATGAATCTCCACAGGGACGACGGTGATGAATGGAGCTCTAATTAAATCCTGGTGACTCTCACCTTCCTTCTACGTCCAAACACACTGATCAGACTCTATTAATGAGGTTATTACAGACTGGATCATCTGCTGCATGTTTCCACCAACGCTGAAGAGAAATGAGCCCACAGTGAGGAAAAATGAGCCCACAGTGATGAAAAATTAGTCTACAGTGATGAAAAATGAGCCCACAGTGATGAGTGTTAAATAAAAATTGAAATGCACTGCTTTTACTGAGTACTTCTATGCTTACTGTGGTACCAGTACTGATGTTTAAGTACATACTGTGAGTACTTGTACTATGGTACCAGTACTGATGTTTAAGTACATACTGTAAGTACTTGTACTGTGGTACCAGTACTGATGTTTAAGTACATACTGTGAGTACTTGTACTGTGGTACCAGTACTGATGTTTAAGTACATACTGTAAGTACTTGTACTGTGGTACCAGTACTGATGTTTAAGTACATACTGTAAGTACTTGTACTGTGGTACCAGTACTGATGTTTAAGTACATACTGTGAGTACTTGTACTATGGTACCAGTACTGATGTTTAAGTACATACTGTGAGTACTTCTACTATGGTACCAGTACTGATGTTTAAGTACATACTGTGAGTACTTGTACTGTGGTACCAGTACTGATGTTTAAGTACATACTGTGAGTACTTGTACCTCGATGGCTGCTGGTGAAACTCTGCCTGCCGAGGCCTCAGTGGTTCCTTCTCATCTTACATCATCCATTAACGCTGAGTGATTTCTGCCTGTCAGCTGCTGCTCAGAACACGTGGTCCGACTGCAGACGCCTCATAATAACTCAACGCTTTCACTTTGTTCCTGCTGCAGGAGATTCACTGGTCTAGATCTGAAAACAGGAAGATAAAATAATATAATCTGTTAATCTCAATCCAGCCTGCTGCTGCTCAACCTGCTCCTAAACCAACACAACTCAGTTATTTTGCATTCAAACTGATCCAAAATGAGTCAAAATCTTAGATATTTTGATGTGAAACCAGTTTCAAATGACTCAAAATTGCCCAAAATGTTTCATCCAGATTCTTCAAAATTAGTCCAAAAATTATAGAAAACTGTCACAAGCCGCTCAGAATTGTTGAAAATGACTCAAGATTTGTCCAAATTAACAATAACAAATATTATTGACCACTAATTATGGAGCATAAAGTTCCTGTTAGTGTATATATTTGGATGGATCCATATTTCTACTAAAATACAGCCTTTGGTCCACATTTCACCAAAAATAACTTGATTCTTGTCAGACATTACTTGAAAGCTGTCCAAAATAAGATGAAAATGACACAAAATGACACAAAAATTACATAAAATTGTACAAAATCACATACAACTTTCACAAAAGACTTAAAATTTGTGAAAAATAAGACACAGATGGTCTACAACGGCTCAAAATTGGTGCAAAATAAGATAAAGATGATCCAAAATTACTTGAAATGTGTCCAAAATGGCTCAAAAGTGACTCAAACTTGTCCTAGAAGATTCAAAATTAGTATCAAATATCAATCGATAACATGATGAGGAATAATTGTGAAAAATTCAGGTTTTTGTCTTTAATAGTTACAGAGATGTTGTTCAAATAAGGTGAGAAAAATTACACTACAGGTGGTTTGATAAACAAAAATGATCTCTGAAAATGTTTGATATATCATCGTAAAAATGTACAGAAACTACTTTCAATTTCCAGTTTATGATTGAAAAAAATTTCCGAGCAAATAAGACGTGGTCACGCAGAAAGCATCTGATGAATGGTATATTAATTTAGCCAAAATTATTCCACATATACTTTGCAAACATCCATGTGTTAAAATATGAAAAATTTGGGCCAGTCAAAGATGAGCAGAAGTCGTTGCTTTTAATAATTCGACTCTCGTATCTGTTTCCTGTTTTGCCCACTCAGGACTACATAGAAACCGAGCGCCTGCTGAGCCCCGACAACGTCAACCAGGAGGCGCTGCAGTCCTACGCCCGCGAGGCGGCTGACTTCGGTACGAACTACCAGCTGCCGTCGCTGGACTACGCCATCAACCACTACGGGCAGCCGGACGTCGCCATGTTCGACTTCACCAGCATGTACGCCTCCGAGAACGCCGCCCTGATCCGGGAAAAACACGGACACCAGCTGCTGGTTGCTCTGGTGGGAGACAGCCTGCTAGAGGTACCAGGAGTTAGCACCGTTATACTGTAGAAAACACTGTCGCTACGGCTAGCTACAACATGGTAGGGGTTTAGCTGGGAATGGGCACCATGATAAAGACCTCTGATGGTTAATGACCTCCGACCGGAGAGCCACAAAATTAGCTCCATTAGATATAGAAAATCAGTTTCAACAGTTTTTTTGATTAATAATTGATAACATGAGCGACTTTTGGTTAAGAAGTAAATCACAAATAGGAATATTGTGAGAGAGGTTTAGGAAGCTAGTTCATTCAGTTTTATTCATTATTCCATCCATTGATTTTACGTTTCTTTACCTGGATCCATGTTGCCTTGCCTTTATTGAAGAAGTTTAATTTTATACTGTTGGGAAGCAATGAAAAATGTATAATTTTTGCCCCCGATTCGATCTGAGCCTTTTAATATTTAGTATCACCTGATACTGAGGCCCAGTCACATTTTCCAAGATGATACACACTTCAAGTATTGTAGATTAGATGTAGTTCATGGTGACACCACTAGGTGGTGTCTCACATTTTAAATACAAAACTGACGTTTATAGGATAGCGATTCCTTAACTGAGTGGCTAAAATTTGCTTCATCAGGACATTAAAAACTTCTTACTGTACTAAATGTGTCTTAACAGTTTATTGAATATTAATTGATCATGCGGTCGACTTTTGGTTAAGAAAACTGTGAGAAACTTGCATCTCTACCTAAATCATGAATAGGAATGTTGTTAGAGCGGATTGTGCTGTCGGACGTTCTTTAATCAATGTTTTTGGAGTTTCAGGCAGCTGGGTTAAACCTGTAGAAAACACTGTTGCTACGGCTAGCTACAGCATGTCAGGGGTTTAGCTAGCAATGGGCACCATGATAAAGACTTCGGAGGATTTATGACCGCCGACCAGAGCTCACATTTTCAGTACAAACTGACGTTCATAGACTAGCGATTAATTGAGTGGCTAAGATTAGCTTCATCACTATTTTCAAAGCTATCAGGAAGTGTTTTATTCCTCTTTTTAAGTTTCAGGCAGCTACATTAAGCCTACAGCCAACACTGTTAAGACCGGTAGCTACTGCTGTTTAACCCCCATTGTGTTTACCATCACATTCTCCATTTGCAGCCCTTCTGGCCGATGGGAACCGGCTGTGCTCGAGGTTTTCTGGCTGCTTTCGATTCTGCTTGGATGGTGAGGGGTTGGGCTCAAGGAAGGAGTCCTCTGGAGATCCTGGCCGAGAGGTGAAGACGTTTTATTTCACTTTGTGTTCCATTCTTTTATGTGATTTCATCATTTATTTTCTCTGGATTTCATTAAGATTAAAGCAAGCTTCAGTCCAGTCTTGGACAGTTTGCCGGTTTGGTCCAAAATAACTACTGGACAGATTCCTATGAAATCTAGAATCTTTATACATCTTCCCCTGGAGGATAACTTTTAATATTTTTCTCTTTTGGTCTGCATTTAGCTCAATATTGTGCACAAGAAACATCTAAATCCAACAAACATGCTGAATATTTGAGCTTTTTTATTCACAGAAATGAAAATAAAGCCTAGTTTGCTAATGATCCTACAACTTTTCTTCTTCTAAAAGGCCAACTGACTTCAAAATTGACGACATAAATTAATGAATCCTTTGAAAACTGAACTTTCTACTTGTTCCACCATCAGAACAGAACGCAAACAAAAACCAAAAATATCTATTACAGATTTATATCCATAAGCCACAATATTAAAACCACTGACAGGCGACGTGAACAACACTGTAGGTGAACAGGAAGTTACATATAATCTGAATTAAATTATCTTTTTTGTTGTGGTGCTCTTTGGCCAAACATTGAAGCTGTAAAATGATGAGTACTTTTGTGTTACATGTTAATATTCTAATACTCTGTGTGCTTTAAGGGGATGTACTAGAGCAAATATTTGTTCATACAACGAAACAAACGCAGCAAACAGTGCAGAATACAAATATAGTGGTGTTAAAATGTGTTGTATGACTGTATCGTGAATTATTTCTTTTAAATCTGACATGTCTACCTGTTGTGTTTCCACCAGGGAGAGTATTTACCGTCTGCTGCCTCAGACCACCACGGGGAACATCAGTAAAAACTTTGAGCAGTACTCCATCGATCCTGCCACCCGCTACCCCAACCTGAGCTCCGGCTGTGTGCGACCACATCAGGTCCGTCCAGAAAAAACATGTATTTAATCTCTCACTTTAGAAAGAACGAGGACATGAGAGATGAAAGCAGCTTGAAAAAATTAAGCTGCATTCAGGCTTCATACAGTCCGTCTCTGAGGGAGCAGGAAGGAACAGGTAGCCTTGGATTTGTTCAAGGATTCAGCTTCGTCTACCGATGAATTACAGCCGTGAGCTTCTAAGACGGCAAAGAAAATGAAACAGCCAAGGCCAAACAAGCTGAATGTTCGCAGTGCAGACGAGAGACGGCGAAAAAAATAATTACAAAACTGCATAGACATAAAAGCAGCACAAATGAAGAATGCGTTTCCTCACCTGATGTTAGATTAAAATGTCTTCTTTTTCTACTTCTTGTTCTTTCAGGTTCGTCATCTGTTCATCGATGGTCGGCAGGACTTGAGTCTGGTGGAAAGAGGAGGACCGACTCGTAGATCCGTCAACCTGTCCAGGAGAGGTGAGGATGCCGATCCAAACAAAACTCTGGTTGATGAGCCTTGAAAAAATTCAAGAACTGATTTTTTCCTTACTTCTGACAGGACGTGTTCAACAGCGTAGAGCATGAAACTAAGAATCTTTCCTCACTTTGTTGTCATTTTCTGATACAGAATCCCAATCGATACCACTCATCCAGACAATAAACACTTCAAGTGTCGTAGATAAGCTGTAGTACCTGTGTGTGCCATCAGGTGGAGCCTGTCACTGTTTAAAGAGATGGGAGACTGCAATTTGTTCGTTTAATACTAATAGTAGGAGCCCAACAGAGTAGTCACTTGGACTATGCATAGGTAATATTGGCAAGGGAGTTTAGCTAGCAACGGGTACCATGACAAAGACTCATGTCGTGGTTCATGACCTCCGACCAGAGCTAATGTGGCCAACGCAGTCGCTTCTGCAGTAAACTAAATTAGCTTCAGTAGCATGTGGCAAAATGCCACCTGTACTTTAATCATCACCTACAATCGGTTAAGAAAATGTTTTAAAGTTTGCGTCCAGTAGTTTATATGACACAATGTGCAAAAACTAAAATCAAGATTAAAAAAATAAAGATGCTATACAGGAAAAATATAGCTAAATAATGAAACACGTGCAACACTGAAAATAAAATTAAGATATATTAAAATGATGCAGGGGTGTCTAACTCATTTTAGTTCAGGTTCTACATTCAGCCCAATCTGATCTCCAGTGACCAGTAAAATCACAGCATAATAAATTATAAATAACCACAACTCCAAATAATTCCCTTTGTTTTCGAGCAAAAAAGTACATTCTGAAAATATTTACATTTAATAAACTATCTTTTTACAAAACATTATGAACAAACTCAGATTTCTTAAGAAAAACAAGTTCAATTTCAGCAACATTCAGCCTCAGTTTATCATTTTCACATTACAACTTCCAGATCACAGAGTGTCTACAAAGGAACACAACATTTAGTCACAGCTATCTGGAACTGATGATTTTACTTTATGATCAAAAAGATCAAAAGTCAGACAAAAATTACAAAAAACAGCAATAACAAGGCAAAATATCAAAAAACGAGACGCAAAATGACAAAAGTGAGAAACAAAATGGCCCAAAATGAGACATACGACATGAAACAAAACAAAAAAGAGACAAAAACCATTACAAAACAATGAAAAATGAACAAACAACAAAAATAACACAAAAAATGACAAAAACGAAAAAAAGGGGACAAGAAATAGACAACACAAGTGAGACAAAAAACCACAAAACAACAAAAACGATGCTCAAAACAACGAATAAAGCAAAACACCAAATGACAAAAGTAAGACAAAAAATACAAATGAGACAAAAGGAAACACAAAACGACAAACAAAATGACAAAAGTCAGACAAAAAAAAGTCACAAACGAGACACAAAAGACAAAAGAACAATTCACAATCTGGGATTTTACTTTATGATAAAAACAACTCTGTGTAATAATCTGAACTGTGATCATACAAACTAAAGCAGGGACCATTCAGGCAGAAGGTTAATTTGTCCTCCTGCCTTATAAATGTATACATGAAAATACAGGCTTCCACCAAACCAAACTCTTTAGTACTGAAGCTGCTGACTGACATCATGTTGCTGAATGGTCAGTGTTCATCTTCACCTCAGTCATCCCGTATGTTTGACACCCCAGCTCTAATGGTTTTATTATCTCATCTGCTGTCTGAGTCAGTGTTAATATTTAGAAAATAAACTGAGGAGGTTGGTCAGTGGCAGCTTCTACATGCCACTGTCTCTGTTGATGCTGCCGTTCTAATAAAAAGCCGGCTGTAGACGCTTCAGATATCTTTAACGATCGCACTGACAGCGAGGATTTGCTGCCAGACGCTCAGATGAGGCTGTATTGTAGTTTAAAAGCTCGTCATGTTGTAATCTGATCGTCCTGTGAGTCATCGTTGAGATTAGATTCACCCACGGTGGCATTAACGCTGCATTAAAGCTCCCTCTGAAACACCAAATTAAGAAGCTCATTCACAGTTTAGGAAAACATCTCGACATGACAAAGCCGGCAGTAACAGAACATTTTAATAATCCTGTGTGAACTCATTTATTACAGAATATGAGGCTGACCTCACAGTGGATGTTAGCTCAGGTTCTCCTCAGGGAAACTTTAGCTTCACAGGCCGACACACCTCAACTCAGACAATAAGAGGGATTAAATTACACCCACATGAGGGTCGAGCATGAAGCCAAACAGACGTGTGCTGACCTGCAGCAGCATCATGTCAACACACGGTACGAAATACCTGCACTAAGGAGTGTTTCTCAACTCACAGAGGGTTCTAGTTCAGACTGGGAGTCATAGTTTAGTCACAAATTAGAAACTACAGCTGGAACTTCCCCTGTTGGTTATTTACATTAAGACTATGTTTAATTCACTACAAGCTATCACAGTTATGTTTAAATATGAAAATTAGGCTTTATCTATCAAAATATGTACTGATTTGCATTCATTTGCAGAACAGAATCAGAAAAACTGCATGAAAGCTGGCTTTAGCTATCATCAAAGTACACTTCATAGATAAAGCATGGTGGTGGCAGCATCATGAGTTGGGGCTTGTTTGTTACCGTTGGGTCTGAATAGTTTCCTATTATCAAAATGTATCTTCATATATAAAGCATGGTGGTGGCAGCATCATGAGTTGGGAATTCTTTGTTGTCATTGGGTCTGAATAATTTATCTTCGTAGATGAAGCATGGTGGTGGCAGCATCATGAGTTGGGGCTTGTTTGTTGCTTTTGAGTCTGAATAGTTTGCTATCATCAAAGTTTACCTTCGAAGATGAAGCATGGTGGTGGCAGCATCATGAGTCTTGGCTAATTTGTTGCTTTTGGGTCACAACAGTTTGCTATCTTAGAGGGTTTTTTTTCAAAAACGAAGCATGGTGTCGGTGGCGGCATCATAAATCGGGCTTTTTTGTTGCTTTTGAGTCTGAATAGTTTATCTTCATAGATGAAGCATGGTGGTGGCAGCATCATAATTCGGGCTTATTTGTTGCTGTTGGCAATGAATAGTTTTCTGTTATCAAAGTTTGTCTTCATAGATGAAGCATGATTTATTTTTTGTATTATATGTCCTCTGAAATTTTCAGTTTACACCTGAAAATGACACATTATCGATCTAAATATGCACTAATTTACATTATCTGAACATAAATCCAGTTTCAAAATTCTTCTTTAATGTATTGACACGTTCAGGATGTCTCTTTTTATCACTCCATAAATCAGATACTACTGTCAACAGCCAGTTTTTTTTTTTACTCACCCTGTTTTTAGGTATAAAATGTAAAAAATGCTCCCCTAAAATCCTTCACAGAATATAAATCGATATAAAACTGGAAGCTTTGGTGCTTCTAAAGTGCAGATTTGTGGCTCAGGGTATGATGAGGCAGAAAAACATTTAGAGGAAAACTGCCTTTAAATATATCTATGGTAGAAGTTCATACATTTTGGGGGGAAGCCACCATTTACAGGTAAAAACATGTCATGGTTATTTACACCACTCATGTTGCTATGGTAACACAGCATCACATGACAGCATGTGATGGATTTCTATTTTAAATCGATACCTTGAATGTTTCCATGTTTGCTCAGTTTTGCTCTCTGGCTCCGTTTTTCTCATCCTATTTAAATTATTTAAAATCTTTTTACCTCAAACCACAGACTTCAAAATGACCATAAAGCAGAATTAACGCCTCGTTTTCCTTCAGTATCAGTAGCAGCTCTCAGGAGCCCGTCCTCCTCTGGAACTTTACCGGTATTAAACCCTGACGTGTAAAACAAACCTTCCTTTGAGCTGCAGTTCTGCATTTTACAGAGTGTCAGTGAAGGAGGCCAGAATGTTGTTCTGCTGCCAGAGTCTCTGGTTTTAATCCATCACGGCATCGACACCAAATGAAACCGAAACCTGCTGCTGTTCTCCTGCAGAGTCCGAGGTCCGGCCGGGTCGACTGCTGACCTGGTGTCAGAACCAAACCCACGGCTACAGAGGAGTGGACGTCACCAACCTGACGTCCTCCTGGAGGAGTGGACTCGCCCTCTGTGCTCTGATCCACCGCCAGAGACCAGAACTCATGTAAGAACCGACACAGCACAACAGAACATCCACGAAGCAAACTGGACCAAAAATAAGCTCTGTGAAATATTACTGGCAGAATTTTGAGAATTTCATGTGTTTTCAGATCCAAAATTGTTATAGTTTTACCCTCAAAAATACCCATGAAGCAATTTTTAGGGTTGATCATCTCCAGAAATCAAACTTCAACAGCCATGAAATGTGGTGAGAAGAGACAGAATAGTTTCCATCAGATCACAATGATTAAATGGATCCAGCAGAGGACACATTCTTAATTATTGGACCATGAAAACTGGAAAAAACTGGAAAATGTCCAATCCAGGTTGGTCTAGTGTCTCCATAAAGTTCCTGTAAGTGTATATCTATGGATGGATCCATATTTCTACTAAATTACAGTCTTTGGTTGACATTTCTCCAACTGTTGAGGTTCTAACATCAGTAGAATCTGATGTGAGGAAAGTTTGACCAGAAAAGGTTCCAGTTTTTAGATATTTATACTAAATGTTGATGTGAACTCATTGGTAGGAAACGGAACCTGGTGTTCATAGAGGTCTAGATGTTCATAGAGGTCTAGATGTTGGTGTTCATAGAGGTCTAGATGTTCATAGAGGTCTAGATGTTCATAGAGGTCTAAATGTTCATAGAGGTCTAAATGTTCATAGAGGTCTAGATGTTCATAGAGGTCTAGATGTTCATAGAGGTCTAGATGTCCATAGAGGTCCAGATGTTGGTGTTATATGTGCAGTTACAAGCTGCTTCATGTTGATTCATGTTGAAATATTGTAAGAAGTCTAATTCATTTGTCTTATTTTGGACAAATGGGGAGCAACTTTGGACAAGTTTCAAGTAATTCAGACAAGATTCAAGTCATCTTTGGCCAAATGTCGACCAAAGTCTGTATTTTAGTAGAAACATGGATCCATCCATAGATGTACACTTACAGAACTTACGAACTTCATGGAGATACTAGACCAGCCTGGATTGGAAATTTTGCACTTTTCCCATTTTAAAGGGCAAAAAGAGCTCATTCTAGTAATTTTGGACAAATTTCAACTACTCTAGACCATTCTTATCTCATTTGAACCAATTTTGAGCGATTGTGGACAAGTTTCAAGTAATCTTGGATAAATTTTGACTCATTTTCAACTATCCATGTCTTCTTTCACCAATTTTAAGTCTTTTTAAGTCGTTTTGGATCAATTTTTAGCCATTTTGTATGAGATTAAAGTCATCTTTGGTGACGTGTCAACCAAAGACTGCATTTTAGTAGAAATATGGATCTATCCATATATATATATACACTCACAGAAGCTTTATGGAGACACAAATTGATTGAAAATGTTGCACTTTTACTATTTTTAAGAGCCAATAATGAAGAATTTTGCCTCTGTTGGATTCATTCAGTCATTCTGATCTGATAGAAGCTGTTCTGTCTGAGTTCTCACCACATTTCACGACTGTTAGTTTTATTTCTGCAGATATTGAACCATTAAAATGAATTCACAGATGTTTTGTAAGGTGAAAATACAACAATTTTGATCTGAAAACTTAAGAAATTCACCAAATACAGCTCAAAATATTTCATAGAACTTAGTTTTGGGTCTCAAACATCTAATAAATAAACTCAGAATAAACGTGAGACTTTACAGCAACATATTTTCTGATTGGACAGACTGACCTGGTGGTTGTTCAGGTTTGGTTGGTTTTCTTTGTCAACAGCATGAAGGATGAAGTTCATCTTTATAAACAGTTTGGTACAAACTCGGAAACATTCACGCTTCTTTAAAGGTTACCAGGCGGAGGATTGATTGAAGCTGGTGGACCTGAATCAGCTGACTCCGTCTTCTATTTTCAGAAACCGTTTGATTGATTTTCTCCACTTCTATGCTGAATTAGTCGACGTTCCGTCTTATTATCTGGTGATTTATCTCATTCAGAACCAGAACAGCTGACGTTTGTTTGAGGAGAATCTGTTCACATGCAGCAGAGAGAATCAGTTAAAGCCTCACAAGTTTTAGCACTGAGCTGCTGCTTCCACACTCAGCATTAATTCTCATGTAGAGACGTTTGACTGGCTGGTGTTTTTTTCTAACTTTAATCAGTCAGACAGATCAGTTTTTAGCCACGTTAGCAGTGTGATGCTAATATTCATTGTTCAGCCCAACACCTCTATGGTATCTAAATAAACATCGCATGAATTACAGAATTTTCTTCTCCACCAGCTTCTGAGAAATTTCTGTTGGCTCCTCAGCTAACTGCTAATGTCATCTTTCTTCTTTTTGAAGCTAATCAGGTAGCATGCGGTGGATTTATTTTCAGCTTTAACGCTAGATTTAGCTGCATCTTGCTTTAGAAATTAGATTATTGAGACTTAACCAAATCAGCTGGTGTCAAAATTTTACCCCTTACTTCATAACAACCTTGATTCTAAGCTATTAACGAACATCACATAAAGGCTAGGTATGCTATCATGCTAAATAACAGCATTTTATCAAGCTAAATTCATGTTAAAGAGTCTTGTGGTGTTTTGGGGTTCACAGGGTTAAGTCTTTTAAACATAATGAATCAGAATCAGAATCAGAATCAGAATGAGTTTTATTGCTATAGTTAATGAGCTGCAAACAAAAGAATGTGTTTGCTAGCATGCTAAATATTAGCATCTTATCAAGCTATATTAATGCAAAAGTCTCAGCTGAAGTTCTTTTGGGACATTTTTGGGTTCATCGGGTTAAATCCTTGAATCTAACATTGTGGAACTGGAAACAAAAAAATGCGTGTATGCTAGCATCTCATCATCTTCTCATTAGCATTTTATCAAGCTAAATGTGTAGCACTAATAGTTCCAAGTTTGTTAGTTTTTTACATTTTTATGCAGTGTACTGAATCAAGCACATTTAATAATCCTCGGCCCTCATAGGAAGAACCTTGGCGTCCCTTTTGTTTTCACCTGGTGACAAAATTTTACCCAGAACTTCATAACAAACTTGATTTTAAGCTATTAACCAACATCACACAAAGGCTAGCTATGCTTACATGCTAACATGCAAATATTAGCATTTTATCAAGCTAAATTCATACAAAAGTCTTTTGGACTTCATCAGGTTAAATCCTTGAATCTAAAGATTATGAAACTGGAAACAAACAAATGCGTAGCACCAAATTGTCACTATTTTAATCTATTAACCTGAGTCACATGAAGGCTAGTTATGCTAGCATGCTAAATATTAGCATATTATCAAGTTAAATTAATGCAACACTCTCAATTTACTGTTGACCTTTTATGGTTCTTGGAGTTTAGCGTGTTAAATTCTTGAATCTAAACATACTGAAGTGGAATTTACGGATTTTTATTCTCCATTTCAGCGACTTTGACTCTCTGAACGAAGAGGACGTGGCGGGAAGCAACCAGCTGGCGTTCAACGTGGCCGAGCGAGAGTTCGGCATCCAGCCGGTGACGACGGGGAAAGAGATGGCCGCCGAGGCCGAACCGGACAAACTGTTGATGGTTCTTTACCTGTCCAAGTTCTACGAGGCGTTCAGGGACACACCGGCAAACAACAACGGTCAGAATGTAAACACAATCACAGCTACTTCAGGAAACTTATTACACACTATGAGAAAAAAACATTTATTTCAAGTATTTTTCAGCAGTAGAAGCCATGAATGATGTTTTATAGTTAAATCTTGGTATTTCTAATCTCCTACTGTTTAATTTGAATAATTTTTAAGAAACCACGATGTATTACACGATTAGTTCAAGGACCATCGGAAAGTTAAAACTCCACAGATTTTTTACAGTTTCTGGCTCCAATAAAATATAAAATTTTGATTTATTTTTTCAAGAAAAACTGCCACAAATGATTAGTTCAAGGACTGTTGAAAATCAGATATTTTTTCAGTTCTTACAGCAGCTGCCTCTGCTATACAAGCCGACTAAAGGAACAGATTATTTTTAAAGTCACTCCAGCGTTTTCATTCAGACTGTTGGACCAGAACTTCCCTCTAACCACTGAAATATGTGAAACATTGCAGCGAACCAAAAAAAGCTGTGAAAACAGAATCTCTGCTCCCTTTGTTCCGAACAGAAAGTGAAAAAACGTCCAGCTGGGCTTTGGTTTTCTGGACTCTGCTCCTTGTGTTAAATTACTGAATCCTCTACATGAGCTGAAGTTACGCAACTGTGGTGGAGAGTCGCTGCCAGAGACCGGACTGGAATGTGAGCTATGTCTGAGGAGGAAACGTCCAGCTCTGGGCACGTTCCCCCAACGTTGTTTTAACGTTACTGAGCAGGAGAAACCAAACCGCTGTCATCAGGAAGCAAAACTCACCTCTGAAGTAGAAAGAAAATCACTTTCAGGCCGTTTGCAGAGAATCTGCTGCATTAACTTCAATGAGTCATTGTGCTTCAATATCAGCCTCAGATTTTGTGATGTACAGTGCAGGGAAAAAGTGTTTGCCCCCTTCTCGTATTCTTATTTTTTCTTTTAATATTTCCCCTCACTTAACTGTTTAAGACCATCAAACAAATGTAATATTGATGACTAAAATAAACACAAAATGCAATTTTTAAATGATAATTTAATGTTCGAAGAGTAAAAAGCGATCCAAACCTACCCAGCCCTGTATGAAAAAGTAATTGCCCCCCTTGTTCAATCATGAATTAACTGTGGTTAATCACATTTTTTGGAAAGCGAGTTCGATTTCACCGACCACACCCAAACCTGATGACCTCCAGACCTGTTCAATCTAGAAATCACTTCAATAGAACCTGTCTGACTAAATGAATTCCACCAGAAGATCTCAAAAAGCTGCACCAAAATGATCCAAAGAAATTCAAGAACAATTGACATCTATCAGTGTGGAAAGGGTTCCAACACCATTTCTAAAGCTTTAGAATTCCAGAGAACCACAGTGAGAGTCATTATCCACAAATGGAGAAAACATGGAACAGTGGTAAAGCTTCACTACCAAAATAGACTCAAGAGCACAGCGACGGCTCATCCAGGAGGTCACAGAGGAACCCAGGACAACATCTAAAGAACTGTAGGCCTCCCTGACCTCACTTAATGTCAGTGTTCATGACTCAACAATAAGGAACCTAAACCCATCAACCTAAGGTCCCCCAGCAGCCCAAGGTCCCCCAGCAGACCAAGGTCCCCCAGCAACCCAAGTTCCCCCAGCAGACCAAGGTCCCCCAGCAGACCAAGGTCCCCTAGCAACCCAAGGTCCCCCAGCAGACCAAGGTCCCCCAGCAGCCCAAGGTCCCCCAGCAGACCAAGGTCCCCCAGCAGCCCAAGGTCCCCCAGCAGCCCAAGGTCCCCCAGCAGCCCAAGTTCCCCCAGCAGCCCAAGTTCCCCCAGCAGCCCAAGGTCCCCCAGCAGCCCAAGGTCCCCCAGCAACCCAAGGTCCCCCAGCAGCCCAAGGTCCCCCAGCAGCCCAAGGTCCCCCAGCAACCCAAGGTCCCCCAGCAGCCCAAGGTCCCCCAGCAGACCAAGGTCCCCCAGCAGCCCAAGGTCCCCCAGCAACCCAAGGTCCCCCAGCAGCCCAAGGTCCCCAAGGTCCCCCAGCAGACCAAGGTCCCCCAGCAGACCAAGGTCCCCCAGCAGCCCAAGGTCCCCCAGCAACCCAAGGTCCCCCAGCAACCCAAGTTGACCAAGGTCCCACAGAAGAACAAAGTCCCCCAGCAACCCAAGGTCTTCCAGCGACCCTAGGTGCCCAAGTACTGGCTCCAGTGACCTCATTTGGTACACTATCCATTCAGGAAGCCAGGCTACCAGCCCAAGTGCTATGCCAGAAACCCCATTAGACTTCTCAGAAGTATTTTTTTGGTTTGGTTAAAGTTAAAGGTTACATTTTGTCGTTTTTGTTTTTTTTTTGACATGTAAAATATAAGTGATTTTTATCAAATACCCTGATTCAATTTGGTTTATTTCTGTGACTGAAACACTCATTACATACGATTAGTTCCAAAACTGTCACAATATTAGAAATTAGCCATTTCAGTCTGTTTTTACAGTTTCTGCTGCCAATAAATAGTGTAAGAAACTCTGTCAGAACCCCAAAAATAGCGAATATTCAGACAGAATCTAAATCCACTTGACATTTTCATGATTTTCATGGAAATGGAACTGAAGTACTGATTTAAGAAACCCTGATTCGACACAGATTCTTGTATACGTTGTGTTTTATTTATTTATTTTAAATGTTTTTTTTATTATAATTAGTGTCTATCACTGCCGGTCACAATCAGAAATGTTGGACTTTTTGATTCTTCTGCACTCAGGTGAGTTTTCAGGTGAAGCTACTGGTGGATATTTGCTCAAACTTCAGCTGGAAAACGAGAAAAACGACGTAAAATGTTCAAAATGTGCAAAAAAAAAAAAGAACGTTGAACCGATGCTGCTAAAAAAAATCACCTGTAAACACGACTTTTACTGGTTTAATGTGACTTTTCTGACCAGAGGAAATGTGTTTTTATTTAAAACATCAGATTAAACAGTTTTATTGGAGTTTTCTGAAAACCGAACGTCTCTGTGTTTGTTTTTCAGTTTCAAAAGAAACCGACGAAAACGGAGAAGAAAATAAAACCAACCACAGAGTCGTGAACCAGCAGAGGAAGAGGATCCCCAGGGTAAACATGATTTATGCTCTAAAATCTGAATATTTAGGAGGCTTTATTTCTATTTACTGAGAGCTCTGATGACTGTTTATTAAATAAAAATAATTAAAACCATGAGTAAATCCTATAAAACCAACCGATGCCTTAATTATCTGAAAATATCTCAACCGTCATGCATCTATTAGCACAAAAACAGAAGGAATGTGAAGAATTCAGATTCTATTGTTATTTAAATAGGTTTCCAGTGAGATAATTTAGTATTTTATCCCCTCATTATTTAATGATTTTAGCCACATAGAAAAAACATTTTTTTTTGATTTTTGTTGATATTTTGTCTCTTCCAGTTAAAATGAAACTTTGAAAATCTCCATGAAATAAGCGATCAAATAGTTATTTACCTCTGGTGTGTTTTTAGATTTTACTGCATTTTTATAGAATGTAAAAATTTAAAGTTAAAGATTTTAATCATTTTTAACGAGTCTGTCTTTACTCTGATGTCTGATTTTTCAGGACGACAAGAAACTGGAAGAAGATTCTGTTAACAAGAGACGACGGAAAGGAAACAACTACCTCACAGAGGTGAGTTAATGAGGAAACCTGACGTCTGAAGGAAATTCATCCTCAGATTATTAGAACACTTTCTGAAATCTTGTTGCTCAAACAGCCTCAGATTTTAATGTGAGGAAAAACCTGCTGAAAATGGGTCAACAGGAAATTTACAAAAATAAAAAATCTCAAACTATTTGATATATTCATGTAAAATTCCACAGATATCTTCATAAATATCTATAATTTACAGATCAGGGCTGGTTTATTGGAAGATGATGGGATAAACCAGCTCTTTAGTTTCCAACAGCTTCATTAACGGCCTTTTATTCTGTTAATTAGTCTCTTCCTCTCTTGGTGCTCCTCAGCTGTCCTGCCACAGTGCGCCTCCTGCTGGTGAGGACGGGGAACTGCGGGAGAACAAAGTTCGCTCAATGGCGACTCAGCTGTTGGCCAAGTTTGAGGAGAATTCATCGACGGGAAAGATCCGCACGAAGGTGAGGAAAACAAGGAGAACTTTCTGTTCTGGTTCTTTATTTGGAGGAGGGTCATTTCTCTGTAACTTCTTCTGTTCTTTTGGGGGTTTTTTGTTTGTATTTCTGCGTTGTGTTTTCCTGTGATTCTGCTGTTCTTCTCTGGTCGGGTCTACCTCATTAAAAATGTGATTTTCCTTCTTGAATAATGAATAATTAAATGAAACCCTCAGAATAATTTAAATGTTTGATTAGTTTTTCTGACAGATTTGCATCATAGATGGTATTTTAAAGGAGCTTTGGAAAGTTTGAAATCTTTCCTTTACTTTTCTTTCATTTATTTTCCTTTCAATTATTTTCTTTCCTTTCCTTATTTCCTTTCCTTGTTTCCTATCATTTTTTATTTCCTTTCTTTACTTATTTCCTTTCTTTCCCTTTATTTCCTTTCTTTCCTTATTTCCTTTCTTTCCTTTCTTTTTTCCTGATTCCCTTTCTTTTCCCTCTCCTTTCTTTATTTCCTTTCCTTCCTTCTTTATTTCCTTCCTTATTTCCTCTCCTTCGTTTCCTTCCTTCAGTCTGATGAGGATCCTTCTTTTCCTCCATCTCCTTCCTCCTCTCCTGTTCTCCTCCCCTCTGATGATGATGATGATGATGATGAAGAGGAGGAGGAGAATCCTCGTTTTGCGAAGCCTAAACTCGTCGCTCCTCCTCCTCCTCCTCAGCCTCCTGCTCGTCCCAGGTGGCAGGTACGTCTGCTCACCTGTTCTCTTCCCTCGTTATCACCTGTCTCACCTGTTCACACTCTACTTCCTGCTTCTACTTCCTGCTTCCTGTTCTTCTTCTGTGGTTTCCAGCCGTCCATCTACCTGCAGCTCCTGGAGAATCCTTCTTCTGTGCTCCAACAAACTGCTTCCTTCCCGTTATCTAAAAGCTCTGAGAGCAGCTCCAGTCGATCCCCGTCTCCTTCCAAATACCTGTTAGCCCCGCCCACATCCCTGATAGCCCCACCCACCTCACGTAATGAGCACCCAGAGTGTACCTCTCCTGACCTCCCGGCCGCTCCGAGCGTCGGTCCGTCCTCCGATCAGGTGACTTTAAAGCCTCTTCTGTTGAGTTTCTCGTCCTTCTTCCCTCTCTGACGGCCGGTTGCTGTTTCCTTCAGAGAAAACACCAGAAAATGTCGTCCAGAGATTTTTCCAGACGGAGCATCAAAGAGCGAGCTGACCTCCTGTCCTCGATGTTCACCGGGTCCAACAAACCTGCTGCTGTTTGTGGCTCGCAGGTTGTTCATGAGCGTTTCCAAGCTTTAGTGTCACCGCAGCATGTTCACCATAATAATACAGTAACATCTAAACATCTGGAGGCTGATGCATGTGTGGGTGAAACAGTGTTGAGTAGTTTCACATTTTTTCATTTGTTTATTTGAATTGTTAGGGCCCAAAACACTGACAGTACGTAGAACTCTGTTGGAATGCAAGGAATTGCATTTTTGAGGGCTTAAATATTCTCAAAAACTCATGAAAACAGTTGAAAAATGTGATATTTTTATGGGGAAAATGGCTCCATAGCGCCCCCTACAGCATCACTACGGGCAGGACGTTTCACCTACGTCTACGAAATTTGGTGGCTATATGTAGTCCATCACAGGGTTTCCTCTACATTCATTCAGCAGCAGCGGGCCGCCATTCCTAAATCCGAGCCGCCGGTCCTTCCAACTGCCGCATGTCTCCACCTTCACAACAGAGTGCTGCACTGTGTCGGGTACTCGCGAGTACTAAGGTAAAATACAGATAACTATCTTGCTCAGTATCTACTCTTTGATACGTCACGTTAATACGATGGTAATTACTCAAGAGAGTGCGGCCTTGAAAGTGACGTCACGTCAAACATCCAGGTACCAGGTCAGAGAGTCAGAGGAGGGTCGTCTGGGAAAACAGGACAGCGACTTACCGGAGAAAAGTTATTAGCTTAAGACAAGTTAAACAGACATTCTCTAAATATTGATTCCCAGCTAACGCTACATAACATATCGGTAGCTTCAGTTAATTGGACCCAGTGCCAACTCAGTGTCGCTAACGTGAGTAAACTATTGATAGCATTAAGCTAATATCTACATCATGATGTAACTGCTGACTGCATTTTCAGATGAGCTTGTTCAAAAAAAAAATATATATATATATATATATGTGTATATATATATATTTTAACATTCAGCCTTTAAAAAGCCATTTTCAACTGGCCATTCAATAAATAGTAAAAGTAAAATCTGCAGTCAAGTGTCATTCGTTTCGCCTCCACGGCTCCCAGAGAACCCACTGCTGAAAAACATCCTACAGGAAACACTGCATGAGGATACATAAAGAAACCTCTCGGAGCCGCACCCTAAACCCAACAGGATGTCAGCCATTTTGAATTAACTGTTTGATTTTTTTTTTGTTATTTTTGCTCATTTTGATGGTTAACTCCTCATAGGATGTAACTCCAAGACATCTCAAAATGTTCCAGTATATAAACCACACCTTAATAATGAAAAATTGTCAAAATCTTCTTCATAACTAAAAGGGCGTGTCCATGGCCTCCTGAACTTTGATGCTTTGCCATGATACAGGAAGTGCTGTCTAACTGCCCTCGATATGCTCCAATCTGCCTCAAACTTTACAGGTTTGATCAGAGTCCTGCCCTGATGACATCCTTATCTTAATATCCATTCACAGTCATAGCGCCACCTGCTGGCAACAGGAAATTACATGTTTTACACTTTGATGGACCATTGGTACCCAGTTGACCAAATTAACTTCAAATGTGATGACAGAAACCTTAAGATGTTGATGATGATTGGTGGAGAAAATGGTGACTTGTCATCATGTCTGTGGCGACTGAAGTCTTTACATCTCAGCTGCACATGATCCAGTCTTGACCAAACTTTATTTGCTGGACAAGAGTCAGTCATAGCGCTACCTTTTGGTGACAGGAAGTAACAGGCATTACATTTACACGTACTGTTGCTTTGTGATATAATTCTTGAATTTGCTCAGCTCAGTCTCAACACCTCTACATGCGTTTGTATACTACGACCCGTTTGACGCTACTTGCAGCTTTAATTGTTGCTTTTCTTATGGGAGGTTTATTTGCTGCTTTTCTTGTTCATTTGGCTGCATGTGATCGTTTGCTGTGTTTTTTTTTTGTCACTAAAATGGTTTGAAGTGTGTTTGAATCATCTAAAATTTGCATGTTGTAGGTGTTGAATTCATTTTATTGTTGCCAAATTTTAAAATCTGGAGGTCAGCATCAACGAACACACTTTTCCCGTTTGTGTATTATATAAAACCTCTTGAACTAAAAGAGAAATTAAACTGTATTTACAATATAAAATTCATACAAACATGCACGCCAAAGGTTAAAAGACAAAAATAATACAGTGTTGGAAATAAGTAGCGGTCAATAAAATACTATATATAGAGAGAGAGAGAGAAAATTTTTGTTAATTCGTACATTTTGTGTGTTTTTCTTTTACTGGATCAATTACCAAAGCGGAAAAATTGTTTTAAATTCCTAAATAATTGCTGAATTTATGGCAAATATTAGCAAAATAATTACATGATTTGCTGATTTAAAAACAGTAAGAAATAGTGTAATTTCACAGTCTAACATAAAGATTGAATTGGATTGACAGTTTCGGCCTGTTTTTTAATTTTTTTAAATTAATTCCTTTTTACAGTTAACATGTAAATTAATACCTTTTTCCACGATTAAGTAAAAACTGTAAAATAACAATAAACTGATCAAAAAAATGAGTTAAAAACATTCCTTTTTTACAGTGTAAAAAGCTTTGTTAGCAATATTGTAAATATTTTTGTGCACCTAATTCACAAACCAACAAAAACTACAACATAACATCATGATTTCTTCTCTAAGAGTTTTGTAAAACAGTAATTTCAGGATAATTTAACTTTCAGAGATAGCTTGATGAAAACCTCCTTCTTTAATTATAGACTTTAAGTTAAGACAATGAAGTTTTGTTTTTTTTTAAAATACAGTTTCATCCTTTTCTTCTGCTGCCTCTAACTTCAGTCCTGCTCCTGTTCTGTAGGTGGAACCTTCTACCTCCTCTCCTCCTCCTTCTTCATCACCTCCTCCTCCTCCTTCTTCATCACCTCCTCCTCCTCCTCTGTCAGTATCTAAGAGCTCCAGTATCTTCTCTGTGGTCCATCCAGTTCCTGATCCCACCATCCAGGCTGGTTTCTCCTCTCTTCCCCTCTACAGTCCTGGACTAAAGGACAAGACTTCCTCCTCCACTCCTTCATCTCATACTGACTCTGAAAACACCAAACAAATCTCCACCGTTCACGTCGATTCCTCCGCATCTGACAACAAAACAGCGGCTCGTCTTTCTTTGCCTCGCTTAGACGAGAACCAGAACATCTCCTCTCGGTTATCGGACACAAACATCACCTCGTCTTCTCTCGATGAAAACACCAGGAAACACCAAAGTTTACAAAACAATCAGGAAGATGAGCAGGAGACGATCCGTAAAGCTGCTCGGGAGACATTTGATGATAAGAAATTAGCTGAAAACAATCATAAGGTAATAAATTCTTCATGCAGGTCAACGGACCGTTAGTCCAGGACCTTAAATCTGAAAATCTCCAGGAAGTCTGTCGCTGCTGGGTCAGTCCAAGTCGATTCAGATATCAATTTTGGCTCAGAAACTAAGTTGTGTGAAGTGTTTCCGCTTAATTTTGACAAATTTCTCACATTTTCAGACCTGAAACTTTTTCTATTATCATCCTCAAAACAATAAAAAACACATGAAGTTGTTTTCAGGGTTCAGTATCTCCGGAAATAAAACTCCTACAGTCATGAAATGTGATGAGGACACAGACAAAATAGTTTCATCTGATCAGAATGATTGGATGGATCCAACAGAGGACATATTTTTAATTACTGGTCCTTAAAAATGGGGAAAAAAGCTAAATATTCAAACCAGGTTGGTATTGTGTCTCCATAAAGTTCCGGTAAGTGTATTTAGATATATAAATGGATCCATAGTTCTACTAAAATACAGTCTTTGGTCGACATTTCACCAAAAAACATGTCCAAAATGTCTCAAAATTGTCCTAAATTAGATAAAGATGGTATTGAATGACTTGATACTGGTCCGAGAATAATTGAAAACCGTCTAAAATGACCCAAAATTGTCCAAAATGGCAAAAATTAATTACTATTGGCCCTTGAAAATCTAAAAAGTCCAAAATCTTCAAACAAGAGTGTCCCCAGAAAGTTCCTGTAAGTGTATATATATGGATGGATTCATATTTCCAACTAAATTTGCAGTCTTTGGTCCCCATTTCACCAAAGTTGACTTGAATCGTGTCTGAAATTACTTGAAACTTGTCCAAAATGGCACAAAGTTGGCCTAAAAACATAAAAATGGTCCAAAATGACTTGAAACCTCTTCCAGAATTAACTGAAAACCATCTAAAATGACCCAAAATTGTCCAAAATGACCTTAAACTTGTTCAAAATGAAATGACTTTGTCGTCTTGTGTTTTAAAAGACAAACTGTAGACAAACTATGAATGATTGTACATTGTTCTGGTGTTTATTTAGAGCTCAGAGCTCGAGATCTCCAGAAGAAACGCTCCAAAGTCGGTTGTTCGCTCCGAGAGTTGTCCGACCGGAGCTCCTAGTTACAGTAAAGAGGTACCAGTCCATACCTCAGGTCAATGATTTCATAGTAAATCCCATATTTTTTTCTTTTCCTTCCTTCTAACTCCAATCTGTGGTTTCCTGTTTCTTCTTTTCCCTCTTCTGTTTCTGTCCTCTAATGATCTTCCCCTGGCGTTAACGTTAGCGTACAATTGGAAAAGTGTCGTCATCCATAGATGCTAAAGCTCAGTTACTGGCCATCCTCTATGAGACCGACCACCGGCCCAATGCAGCGCCGGTAAGATGCATGTGGACGCAGGAAATCTAACCCACTGGTCCTTTTTATTTGTTGTTTCTGCATGCATTAATTCAGCTGCTAGCATAAACCTAATGATTCCAACAGACTATCTGCCTTTCCAGGCTCTAGTTCCCTGGCCAGGAAGAGCTCGCAAGGCTAACGGGGTAAATGAAGGCAAAGTAACAGCAACTGGTGTGTTTGCTGCAGTGCTAGCATCGGTTAAAGTTACCAAGCAATGCTAACTTTAAGTAGCTGCGTGGCCTCATAGAGCTTGTTGGCTGCAGAGTAACTCGATGATAAAGACTAGTTCGATGCTCACAGATCCTGGCTGTTGGTAGCGGTGTGGGATTCAACTGGCATGACTTCAGCTCTACGGAAGTCGAAGGCATCTGTGACTAAACTGACAACTGTCTTTGGTTTTAGTTAAAAATGGATATTGATTGGGAAATGGGTAAGATAGTTGAAAAGTCGTCTTCATTTGAGCAAACTTTCACATCTGAGGAACAAAACCAGCATCTAGTCTTTCAACAGTAAATCCTTAAAAGATAGAACCTTGAGTTGATTTGTTGGGTGTTATGTTCAACGTGTTCTGTTATGATACAACTGTCTTTAATAGTTTGTATTGTCTGAAATGTTTAGTCTGTTGATGACAGCTCTCAAGAAACACAGACAAAGTAAGAATTAGGGAGATTAGCACTTAATTATTTATCATTTCATTTTACCGAATCAAAAGTTTGGGGTCATCTTGACAGTTTCATGTCTTCCACGAAAACTCCCACTTTTCTCCATGTGCTAACATAACTGCACAAGGGTTTTGTAATCATCAATGAGCCTTTCAACACCATTAGTTAACACAATGTAGCATTAGAATACAGGAGTGATGGTTGCTGGAAATGTTCCTCTGTACCTCTATGGAGATATTCCATTAAAAACCAGCCATTTCCTGCTAGAATAGACATTTACCACATTAACAATGTCTACACTGGATTTATCATTCATTTAACATTATCTTCATTGAAAAAAATGCTTTTCTTTTAAAAATGAGGACATTTCTAAGTGACCCCAAACTGTTGAACAGTACTGTAAAACTGATAAGACAGAAGAAGAAGGTCATGCATGTCAGTAATGTATTGTGGATCAGCTGTAGTACCTGGTTGTTCCACCAGGTGAAGCCACTTCCTGTTTAATACTGCAGAGACCAGAGGAGGTGTCACTCAGACTACAGTTCATGTTAAAGCAGAAAGCATTGTGGGAGTTTAGCCAGTAAAGGGGCACCATGACAAAGACTTCTGTGTTGGTTTATGACCTCAGGAAAGATCTCGTGTTCAAGATAAGCCAGAACTAGGACAATGTTTTTATTAAATATCACATGTTCATCCGTAAAAATGGTTCATAGTTCAAAATTCGAATTTATTTTCACAATTAATCAACGTTTTCTACAATTTCATTGTAATTTGCAGCAATACAGTGATGGTTACATTAAAAACATATCAGCCGATAATAATAAGAAGAAGAAGAAAGAAGAAGGTCATGCATGCTTGTAGATTAGCTGTAGAGGTGGAGCCTCTTCCTGTTTAATACTGTAGAGACAAGAGGAGGTGTCACTCAGACTACAGTTCATGTTAAAGCAGAGAGCATTGTGGGAGTTTAGCTAGCAACAGGCACCATGACAAAGATTTCTGTGGTGCTTAATGACTTTGAAACCAGAGCTAATGTGTTGGAGATACCCTAGAATCAACAAAAACAGTCTTTCTGTATCTCAGTAGCGTATTTAACAGATGTCATTGACCGTAAATGTCCATTGTGTTATAGAATAATACATTATTGATTGATTTTAGATGTAGAAAACTGCTTAAAATTTGCATCCTTAGCATCCCGACACAAATCGTCTCTCTTTCTTTAACATCTATGTCAGCAGATGTAAACAAAGGATCTGACATAGATTTGTGCCATTAACACACCAGCCCGTGTTAACATCCTTGTATGCTTTAATCTGACTTGCAGTTTTATTTTGAGTGAACTTTTTTTTCCTCTTCAGGCGTCTCCTAGAAACCAACATCCTTAAAAACATACCAGGAGGAATTATCTAAGCGTTTCTAACCCTCTCCTGGTGTTCTTCCTCTCAGTGCGTGGTACGTAAGGAGTTCCCTCCAGGCCTCGGCGGCAGCGACATCTGCCACTTCTGCACCAAGCGGGTTTATGTGATGGAGAGACTCAGCGCCGACGGCTACTTCTTCCACCGCGAGTGTTTCCGATGCGACGTCTGTAACTGCACCCTTCGACTGGGAGGACACGCCTTCGACTCTCAGGAGGGTGAGTTTGATTCGCTGTCACTCTGGATGCCTTGACTCATTAAAACTGGTGTTTCCAGGGGTTGTTACATGTGCAAAGCTAGAAGAGATGTAGCTTTGGATGTATGTAGGGCTGATCATTTAATTTCACCAATGAAAAATACATAAATAAGGCAGAAAAGAGAAGAAGGTCATGTATGTCAGAAGGTTTAACGTCAAAACATGATGTTAAATTCTCACTTGTTATGAAAATGTCATTTTAGGAAGATTTTTGCTTGTTTTTGTTTTTGGGCAAAGCTGAGTGAGATTTATGGGGGTTTTTTTGCTTAATTTACAGCAAAATTCTACTGCAAGATGCATTACACCCAACGCCAATCCAGCAATCACCACAGCAGATTCAGAAGGAGAGCGGTAAGAAACACTACACTGATTATTTATTTAACTGCTAAAATCTTTTCTGGTGTTTGATACCTCTGTAACAACTTCTGTAAGTAAAAATGAGAACTTTCATTGTCTAGAACTTGTTGTGAACAACCACCTACCACCCATTACTCAGAAATAGTTGAAAATCACTAAAAAGACGTCCAATATTACTCAGAAAATTGGTCAAAATGACACAAAAGATGGCCAAAATTACACAAATTTCAATTATTTTTTGGCTGTGACAAATGGATGGATGTAAAACTGATATAGTTGCATTATTATTATTATTATTATTATTATTATTATTATTATTATTATTATTATTAATAATAATAATAATAATAATAATAATAATAATAATAATAATAATAATAATAATAATAAAATTGGTTAAATAACATGTAAATTGTCTAAAATTACACAAAAATTGTCCCAAATTTCTCAATATTTGTCAAAAATTGTTCAAAATGACAAAAGATGTCCAAAATTACACAGAACTGTCCCAAAATTATGAAACATTTGTCCAAAAACAACTAAAACCTTTCAAAATAACTCAATATTTAACCAAATTATTCAAAAGTTGTTCTAAAGAACCTGAAATTTTGTCCAAAAAGACTCGAAAATTAGCTTCTGACTGTGACACCTGGATGGATGTAAAACTGATCTGGTGTCAGTTTTTACCAGAACTCAGATGTGTTTCTCCTCCTAAATGTCCTGGTTCTATCTGCTGGACTGATGAAGTTCTGAGGCTCAGAAATGATGGAAAAAATCCATTAAAAAGTGATAAATCTGGACCCACCTGTATGGACTTCAGGGACCTTCTTCAGCTGATTCTGAAGGAGGCAGGAGGTTGTGTTTAGTCCGATTGTGTTGTTTTTATATGAAATGACCCCTCATGGTTTGTACTTTTATTTGTCCAGGAGGACCAAAGTCGTGCTGCATCGTCGTCGTTGGACAGCGGGAGCTTCTCGGCCGCCAGCAGCGTCCAGATCCAGCCTTCAGGTACCCTGGTTTCGTTGCTTAGGCGAGGCCTGAGCTGGCCGAGGCGGGCCAGTCGGGCGGTTTGTTTGTTGCCTCGGCGGCTGTTGGGAAATGTTTGTGATTCTGTGGCGGCCGTCCGATCCCACGTCCGGAGCTACTCTCAGGACTACGTGTTCCTGTACGAGCTGCTGAGCCTCGGCGGCCCTCTGCTCTGCATGATGCATGAGGTTCTGGCTCAGATCTACCAGGAGCACCGGCTGGCACAGCGGCAGCTCGGCGGCTAATAGCAAGGGGCCAGTCCAGGTTACAACTTCTCCGATTTATCCTCCATGACACCAAATAGCAGCTGTACTTCCTGCATTCCTACGTTGTTCTTTAAGTTTTCTGTTTTTGAAGCCATCAGCAGCTTAAATAGTTGCTAGATTACCTTCCACTGCCTTCAGTTTGAGATCAACAGCAGAACAAAAATCCGGCTTAAGCACACTACCTTCCAGGTTTATTGTGTATTTAGCCCTTGTGCTAGCCCTCAGATCTCCTGGTACATGTTTGTTGACAATCTCCTGGTGTTGATCTCTGACTCACATGGGCTAGTTCCAGGCTACTGTTAGCATCAGTTACAGGTTTATATCTTTAAACTTCACATAGATCTCAAAGAACCTGTTTAGTTCATGTACCAAGAACCTTTAAAGAGCCCGTATTCTGCTTTTGAGGTTCCTTTTTTCTGTCGCTGTCTTATAAATTTGCTCTGCAAAGTTACAAAAGCCCAAACGTAATTGTTCTCCAACATAAAAACACTGCTCCGCTTTGATTCAGATTCGTATCGTCCAGTAATTCACCAAGCAAATGTTCCACCAAAGCAGTTCCCTCATCTCTAACATGCCGGGACACCATCCCTACATCCTGACCTTAGCCTCATCCAATATAACTGCAATCAACTTAAAAAAATAAAAACAGGTCAGAGCACTTTTCTACCCCAATTACAGAATGATAATGAAGTGCAGCAGACCATTCTCCAGTGCCGATGCAGCGCTATGTAGATACGTCTGGAAATGGGAAGTCCCGCCCCTTCCGTTGTGCCCTATGGGACCTGATCTTGGAAAAGAAATGACCTGTGGCTATGTCTGTTAATTTACATGCTGACTGTAAAAAAACAAAAAACAGGCTGAAACAGTTCAGTTTTGTTGACTTACAGCTGGTAGCCACTACAATCACAGAAAAAAAAATATTAATTGACACGGGCAACGTAGGAAAAAATAAGTCCACGTCAAAAAATTAGTCCTTATACGCTCTTTAAGTATTATAGAGCAGCTGTAGTACCTGGTTGTTCCACCAGGTGGAGCCTCTTTCTGTTTAATAGTGTAGAGACCAGAGGAGGCGTCACTCAGACTACAGTTCATGTTAAAGCAGAGAGCATTGTGGGAGTTTAGCTAGCAACGGGCACCATGACAAAGACTTCTGTGATGTTTAATGACCTCCAACCAGAGCTCATGCATAACAGTGACCCATCAGCTTTTCTGTAATTGAGTAGCCAATGAAACCTGCCTTTCCAGTGAATGTCTGTGATTAAAAATAGATCAATAATCATTAATTGATAGCCAGCTATGTCTAAAATTCGCCACAGAAACTAAGAGGACCTGGAGGACAGAATGAGGACATTTTCTGATCATTAAATCTGTAAACATGTTCTAATGAACCCCAAAGTTCTACTTCTGAACCTGTAAATGTGCAGAATATTGGCTCTTCAACAGCGGCAGTGACCTGGAACTGTCCCTCTGAATCTAACCTTTAAAACTGGACGTGTTTTGTTGTTTTGTTGTTTATTTACTCACTGCATATCGCCTGCTGCACCTTCACTCTGCTCCTCAGACGTGTGCAATGGAAATGCCAAAACAGTATTTTATTTTTCTTTATTACAATTCCAAGAAATGCTTTTGTCATTAAAATTAAGTTTCAGTGTTTAGAAGTTTTTCATTTAATGTATTTTGTTTAAAATAATTAACTTATTACACTCGATGTATTCAGGGTTCTTTACTTTTTATTTTTCATTATCAACTGGTAATTTATTTTGAATATTTGTAGTTTGTGGGTGAAAATCCAATTATAAAAAGCCAACCAAATCAGAAACTCCATTAAACTTTTACGTTTTCAAGATTTTTTTTTTCTTTTTTTTTTTTACAAGAGAGTCCAAAGTTACTTTCAAATTCTGTGTATTTTTTACAACAGAACATGTTTTTTTTTTCTTGCATTGAATTATAAAATTAACTGACAATTACATTTCAAACTGTCTCGGACTTGAAACATATTTTTGTGCCCATATCGGTACAAACCAGTTACTCCAGATTGGTCTTTATCCTTTATTTCACACATGAGCTTAAACAAACCCAACAACTATATGTTCTTCTTGACTCAGTGAAAACAACCTTCACTTTTATTTTACTTCAGTTGGTGCTTTTATTTGTGGTTATTTTTTGTTGTATTCTTTATTGTAAATGATGCCTAAGCTGAGTTCCGTTCTGATTGTTTGGTTTCATTTTGTACTCGTGTCTTATTGTAATGACTTTATTGCCGACACTTCTAGTTCTTCTAATTCTCAGCACTCTGTTTATCTTCCTTCCTTCTTCCATTTTCCCCCCACATTTTATCCATTTTTCCTCCCAAATTCATTGTCCTCTGTCTCGTTCACTTCATTTTGTTCAGTCTGTTACAAGTTTCCAATGCTGCACCCTCTGATTGGCTGATTCCTGCCAGCGGGGAAGGTGACGATTGGCCGGCTTCGGCCATAAGGTCTTGTTGCTTTTGCATTAGCTGCCTTTGTAGCTCCGCCCCCTTTTCAGTTTAACCCAGATTAACCAATCACAAACCAGCATGAGTTGGAGAAGGTGTTATGTGTGACGCTGTGATACTTTAAACACCAAATAAATATCAAAGCGGGCTTAAATTTCAATAAATACATAAAGTATTAAGCTAACGACTTGACGCCACCAGTGATGGTGAAGTTATTTAATGAAAAGACCAAAACCTACGATGTTTTCATGTCATTTAATTGGATGGTTCATCCAATCCTTTGGATAATTTCGATCCAAACTGATCCTCAATGTTAGGTAGGTGGTCAGGATCCTCATAAAGATCCATCAAGTCATTGTTTGACTCACACGCTTGAAAAATTGACAAGAACCAGTTTTCTTTACATGCATGACAGTAAATGTATCGTGGATCAGCTGTAGTGCCTGGTTGTTCCACCAGGGGGAGCCTCTTACTGTTTAATACTGCAGAGACCAGAGGAGGTGTCACTCAGACTAGAGTTCATGTTAAAGCAGAGAGCATTGTGGGAGTTTATCTAGCAACGTGCACCATGACAAAGACTAATGTGGAGGTTAATGACGTCAGGCAACAACTCATGTGTTGGAAACACCCGAGAATCAACAAGGACAGTGTTGTTGGCACCATGACAAAGACTAATGTGGTGGTTAATGGTCTCCCAACAGAGGTCCAGCCACAAATTGTGTTTTACCTTTATGACACCTGATGGAAGCGTCACTAAGACTACAGGCAGTTCATGTTGGCTTGCAGAGAGCATTAAAGAGGTCTAGCTAGCAAGGGGCACCATGACAAAGACTTATGTGATGCTTAATGGCCTCCAAACTGAGGTCATACATTTGAGATAAACTGTAATTGACCAGGACAGTATCTTAAATGTCAATGACTATCTACTGTGCTCTGTTTGATCAATACTGATCAGTGACACTACCAAGACAACTATTCATAATCTGCAGCTCTAACATCTAGCGACAAATTGTGTTCTCCCTGTATGACACCTGTGTTTCAGTTGATAGAGACAGTCACTCAAACTACAGGCAGTTCATGTTGGCAAGCAGAGAGCATTGTGGGAGTTTAGCTAGCAACAGGGCACGATGACAAAGACTTCTGTGGTGATTAATGACCTCAGGCAAGAACTCATATGTCGGAAACACCCTAGAACCATCAAGGACAGTGTCATTGACACAGTGGCAGACACTCGGACTGCATGTGGTTCATGCTGCTAAGTAGAAAGTGTTGTGGGGGTTTAGCTAGTAACAAGGCACCATGACAAAGACTTCTGTGATGCTTAATGTTCTCTAAACAGAGGTCATACATTTGAGACAAACTGGGACCGACCACAACTGTGTTTTCATACAGTGTGGCCCAAACGATATGTCCTTTGACCAAAATAACAACATCAGCACATGAAAACTGTCCACGGTGCTCAGTTTGATCGAAACAAATCAATAATGCTGCCGAAAATTTGCACCTCTAATGTTGTTCTACAAATGTGTCAGCTGACCAAAGTGGTCACTCGAACTACTATAGTTCATGTTGGCAAGCAGAGAGCATTGTCGGGGTTTAGCTAGCAATGGGCACCATGATAAAGACTTCTGTGTCAGTTAATGTCCTCCGTCCAGAAATAAAGCATCTCGCCTTGACTCTTCCATTCTGGCACCTTTCTGGTGAAGAATTGGGCTTACGTTGCTGGAATCCGTGACATTAACTCGAAACATTTCTAAAAAAAACAAACGTGATGTAAGACCGTGAGAAATTGCCTCGTCGGACACGGAACAAACTTGATTGTCCAAAGTAAAAATGCACACATAGCACCTTTTATAATAGTTCTCTTGGTTTGCCGTCATGCTAACCCTCCTAACACTCATGTTTTGCTGTGCTTGTCCTTAACCTTCTTAACACCAAACATCCGCCTGAATGCCCCCGGATTTATTCTGTTTCTGAACAGCAGCCTGTTCTCTACGTAGGCCGGTTTATCGGTAACATATTTGTCCACGTCTGTTTCAGAAGGACGCCTCCCTCCTTCAGAGCCCCTCTCCAGATCTCTGTCATGTAGCTCCTAGTCTTTGTTCAGGACATCAGCGGGTTAGTCGCAGCTTTTTGCACATCGCCAGATTCACTCTGTCGGCTGTACTGTCCATGTTTTGTAGCTGCGTTTGGATCGAGTCCAAACGCAGCCTGCCAGCCTTGTTATCTGTTCAGAATTACTGTAACATTGCTTAATTTATGATATTTATAAACTGTAAATATATTCAAAAATAAATCAATTTGATTACATAAATTACTTGCATCGTCATTTGTTGCCGATTATTTGGATAGTTAGTCGGGATCGAACGGTTAGCCTGCGGGCTAATTTCACAATTTAGCGGTCAAATTTCACCATATTTCTACGTCTCTTAACAACAAAATTAACAATCTCATCAAAAGTAAGTCCCCTTTCCCTCCACCTCTGTGCTAAGTCGAGCTAACATCACCACATGAATCATGATCACAGCTTCTGTTAACTCAACGATTAACCCAAGCTTCATAACATCTAATGAAGAAGCTGAACCAGCTGTAATTGTGCAGCCAGTTCTATAATTTTAATTATCTTCAAATGCTGCCAAAAATTAAAAACGAGAAATTTGCAAAAGCTTCAATTAACTACTGTTCAGCTACAAAGACCCTGAACAGAACTGAAGTGAATCTTACTGTCGGCTTCCTCGGGGGTTCTGCTAGCGGGTCTTCTCTGTCCTTTCCTCAGGGTTTGGTATCTGTATCGTTTATGGGTTTTTACTATTATTTCATTTGAAGCTGCATCTCTTAAATCTCCTGGAAAAATCCAAAATGAGAACCTGAGCAGTAAAAGTAAACTTTGGTTTGGAGATATTTTCATTTGTTTGCTGTGACCAAGTGGAAACACCTTTGGAAAGATTCTGTACTTTGTTGACTTCATTTCTCTGTGAGTACTCATGAATATGTGATTGTTTATGTTTTGTTGGTGCCTGTACATGAATGAAAGTCAGTGTTAATGTGTTAAGTTAGAAAAGTGAAGTGAAATGTATTGAAATCCGGGATATAAATGTTCAAATGGCTTCACTATTTTCACTAGAACATCTGTATTGTATAGTTCTGTATTTTTGTTCGTCTCAATTTGATTCTCAGTCATTCAGGTCTTGGTAATCTTAAGTGCTTCAACAGACCTCAAGTCAACTTCTTTTTTGGTTCTTGAAGATGTGGATATAAACATCAAACAGGTTTTCTCAGTTCTAACTGCCTGGAGGGGAATCCTGGATATTTATTTTTACCCCAAAAACTCATCAATGTCCATTAGCAATCCACGACTCAAGGTGTTAATGGCGATGAAAGTTACTGAGGAGGGAGGACAGAAAGTGTTAATGGTGATGAAACTGGTTGGGACAGAACGGTTCAAGGTTCTGTTGGTTTTAAAACTACTGGGAGAGGGGTGACTGAAGGTATTATTGGTTTTGAAACTGCCTAAGGAGGGATGACTTGAGATGTTAATGATGACTCAACTACTTTGGGAAGTATGACTCAAGGTGGTAATAGTGATGAAAGTTACTGGGGAGGGAGGACTAAAGGTATTAATGTCAGTGAAACTGGTTGGGGCAGGACGATTCAAGGTTTTTCATTGGTTCATTGGTTTTTAAACTGTCTGGGGAGGGATAACTCGCAATGTTAATGGTGATTAAACTACTTTGGGGAGTATGACTCAAGGTGTTAATATTGGCAAAACTGCCTCAGGACGGATTACTTGTGGTAATAGTTGTGAAACTACCTGGGGAGTGCTGACTCAAGGTGTCAGTGGTGGTAGAAACTACTCGGGGAGTGATGGTGCAAGGTTTGAATGGTTGTCAAACTACCTGGGGAGGCGTGAATCACCGTATTATTATAGTGAAACTGCATGAGGATGAATGAGCCAAGGTGTGGATGGGTGTCAAACTACCCTGGCAGAGAAGACTCACAGTTTGAATGGTTGTGAAACTACCTGGGCAATAATGAGTCAAGGTATGGATGGCTGTCGAACTACCTGGGAAAGTGGGACTGAACTGAAGGTTAATAACCTATGAGGTGCTAATGCTGGTGAAACTGCCTTGGAAGGGATGACTTAAGACAACGGTCTTTCCAGAAGAGGAATAAGATTGGTGCTATGACTGTATCTCACAAGAATAGTTTATTATGTAAATTCACCAAAGTACTTTAAATATTTTTGTTTAGACTCTACATTAATGAATATAATACTCATTAACCTGTCTACCTTACATGTTTAGATCAAGAACCTACAAAGTATTAGTGGTTGAACTGCCTGAGGATGGATGATTGAAGGTCAGTCATTGTTACAAAGCACAACATCTGTTGAGCCAAAGTACTTTGCAGTCAGAAATAAGTTATCTTGCAAATGTAACAGTTTAGATAAAGGTTAAGACCCTCCAATAATATTAATATTGGAAGTTCACTGACTGTTTTAAGCATCAAGGATAAGACCCTACATCATCATAAATAATACAAATTTACCAGACTAACTGAAATGTCAAAGCTAATAATCTACAAGGTGTTAGCACTGGTAAACTGCATCATGAGGGATCTCAGGAGTGAATTATAAGTACCTGATCAGTGGTGTTGTAGACCCTCTCCTCTGTTCCAGTTTAACCATTATGGCTTCCTTCACTCCTCAACAATCAGTCTTCACTGTCCAAGAGTCTCAAAGCACTCCTTCATTCTTCAGGTCTTTAGTCTTTAGCCTGTATATCGGTCTGTGCACTCCTGGTTTCATTGGACCGCACTGGGTTGGAACTCCTCACCAGTCAGTTAAATCTGAGGAAACCTCTTGGATGAAGCTGGAATATCTTCAAGAACCAAAAAGACTTCCTTCTCGTGAAGTTGTTTGGATGTATAGTTTTATAATGTGTTAGTTCCTGATGAGTTTATTTTGACCTACAGTAGCTGAGTTAATGTAGAGTAGCTGTGGAGTTAAAGTCCTGCAGAGATGCATGAACTAGTTGATGTTACTGCAGCATGAATTAGCATGAATTCTAGTCTAGTTAAGATTTAATGGCTTCACGCTGTTTGTATTTGCAGGATTGGCGTCCAGCCGGCGCTCAGAGCAGCTTGATAAAGGTCGCAGCAGAGTTCCTGAGGATACTGAGATGGCCGAGGAGGCCGTCGATGCTTCTTCTGCAGCGAAACCAGCAACACAAGACGGGCCAAAGAATCAGAACCAGGACGGTACCAAAGGTTAGACCTGGTCCGAGGGTTCTCCTGTTTCTCTCAAAGCTCCTCAAATGAGTTTTAGTTCCTGTTATTGCTTGAAAACATGATATTCCCAGAGGGAGGATCTTAAACTGGCTGAACTTGGAGCAGCAGCACGTTTGTTTGTGTTGGAGTTCCTCCCCCGGTGAAGTAGGGGAGTCGAGGGTTGATATGTTAGAGCTGCTGTCCCACACTTAACTCAGGTTTTATTATCTCCTCTCTGGACTGAACAGTTTGCACTCGATTCTACACTGTGAGGATCAATGCAACGTTTTTTATCTTCTGCACTTGGTGTTCCTTTACTCCTAACATTATAAACATGAATTGTGAGCTCAAACATCCACTGAATCTGTTGGAGAAAAGCACAGTTACATCTGCATATACTCCATGATATAGGGGTTCCTCAACTTTCATCAGAATTCCATTCCTACGGTGCGACATAATGCGATTTTCACACTCAACTATGCTAACACAGTGATAAAATCATAATCTAGGGCTCAAAAACACTGCCATCAGAAGAGTCTGACTAAGACTTGGGAGTCATCATGAAGGGCAGACACTTTCCAAAAAAGCAACACAAAAGAAAGAAAGTGAACGTAAGACAATCCAACCGGCAAATATAAACAAAGCCGTCTTCCTCATCTGGTGTATGTCTGCTCCGCTCACCAACGCCGTACATCAGAATGATGGAACAAAACTTTCTTAATAAATTTACGGGAGATGGCGATGTAACCACGAAACACCGTAGGTCGAGGATGCCGTGTATTGGGAATTTTCACATGATGGCTGAATTTTGTGTTTTCCTTTGCATAAATAAGGGCATTTCCATCATAAATTAATGCAAAATAGACAGAAATTGGTGTTTAAAGATTCACTAGAATGGAGAAAATGAAGCCTTTGATGGTTGGAGACTCCGAACTTTTAGATTTTGTACACTACTGTTCAAAAGTTTGGGGTCACCCAGATAATTCCATGTTTTCCATGTAAACTCCCACTTTTATCCATGTGCTAACATAACTGCACAAGGGTTTTCTAATCATCAGTTAGCCTTTCAACACCATTAGCTAACACAATGTAGCATTAGAACACAGGAGAGATGGTTGCTGGAAATGTTCCTCTGTACCCCTATGGAGATATTCCATTAAAAATCAGCTGTTTCCAGCTACAATAGTCATTTACCACATTAACAATGTCTACACTGGATTTATCATTCATTTGATGTTATCCTCATTGAAAAAAACTGCTTTTCT
Organism: Amphiprion clarkii; assembly: GCA_027123335.1. NCBI lineage: Eukaryota > Metazoa > Chordata > Actinopteri > Pomacentridae > Amphiprion > Amphiprion clarkii. The sequence goes on along the minus strand of CM049570.1, from coordinate 38,293,747 downwards.
TTCAACAATAAGGCCATTTGTAACTGACCCCAAACTTTTGAACAGTAGTATGTGTAATGAACCTATTGCTAGCATGCTAAAATAATGAGGGCAATGTTAGCGTGTTGATATTAACCTAAGTCCATGGAGTCACAGTAGAATCTCACTGGTGTTTTTGTACATTTGATTAGTTTTTCCACAGAAAACTTGACAGAAATAAACTTGGCTTTGATTCTTACTAACTATTGCTTCTTATTAGTGACACAAATTCCTATTTTTAACAGATTATTTGGCAATTTTTCTCCAGAATGAAGTCTTGTGTTCGTCTTTTTCTCTGCAGATCACCCGAACACCAAACACAATAATCGATGGAAACGGAAGATCAGAGCGAGTGAGTAGCTTTTTGATTTTGTCTGTCTTTATGTTGAGCTTCTTTGCTTAATTTGTGTTTGCTTTTAGTTTATGTTCCAAAGATCCAAGATCACAGCAAAAATCTGAGATTAGACTTTGTTTTTTCTTCTTTCTTCTCCTATTAATCACGTTTGGAGCCTCCGATTTTTCTTCTGTCCCTGAATATAAAAATGAATATAAACTGCAGTAGCTGCAGCGTTAACCTGCTGCTGACACACCGATGTCTCAAAAACATGCCAGAAAAAGATTGAATGAATATTATAAACTTTTCCTCTAATGTACTTTTAAGAAGCCAGTGAGAAAAATGGCAAAAAAAGTGCCACAAAACTATGAAGTATCTCAAAAATGTGTGAAAAATATGCAGAAGAAGACAGAAGAGATATTCATAAAATGTAGAATTCTATAGAATGACACCCAAATACTACTAGAATATCAAAAAATAATAAGAAAGAGAAAGAAAAAGTGGGGAAAAGAAATCTTAAAACAGTGTCATAAAACATTGTCAGATGTGCAAAAAATAAGTTGTCCTCATAAAATGTGCAAAAAATATGTAGAAAACACTGAACAAATATTAATATTTCCTAAAATTTATTTATTTTTTTAGAGTAATGAGAAAAATTGCAATAAAATACCCAAAAACTATAAAAACAAACAATGAAGAGTCTCAATGTGTGAAAAATATGCAGAAAAACACTGAATCAATATTATTGATATTTCCTAAAATATTTTTTTTGGAAAAAGTGAGAAAAATATCAATAAAATACCAGACAATTATTTAAAAAATTCAAAACATTAAGTGTCTCAAAAATGTGTGAAAAATATGCCAAAAAATACAGAAAAAAATCAAATAAAATGTAGAATTATATAGAAAAAAACAATAAGATATAAGAAAAGTGACAAAAAAAATCTTAAAACATTCATGAAACATTTGTAAAATACAATAATAATATAATAATAAAATGCCCTCACAAAATGTCTGGGAAAATATGCAGAAAAAGACTGAAACATATCCAAAGATAATACATGTAAAAAAAATATACTTTTAAAATATCCCACAAATATTAAAACAAATATGTAAAACTGCGTATATAAAGCAGCTTCACAGGCAGCAGATCTCAGTATTTACCAGTCAGACGGAGTTTTACTGTAATTAACAGCATTTTTCATACTCATACTCATGTACTGTTACTTAATTAAAGTGGACTTTTACTTGTAATGGAGTATTTTTACATTTTCTTATAGAAATAATACTTCTTTCTCTGCTGCAGAATGAATTTAAAGGCTCTAAACCTGTTTCCTCTTCGGTACGACAGTATCTTAATAGCTGCAGGTAGAACTGTTGTTGTGCTACATGTTGACCACTAGAGGTCGCTGTTGCTCAACTTTTTTTCTTTCTGTTGAGTTTTTTGGGGGCATTTTCATAGTTCCTCTGACTGACAGATGAAGTTCTGCCTCCACTGCCTGCAGTCACCACCAGAAACAGACATCTTTAGCTTCATTCATGCAGATAAACGTGTTTCGGTGTTTTCTCCTGTTGCAGCGTTCCCTCTGATGTTCCTGAAACATTTCCAGAGAAGCATCCCGCTGAACGAAGAAGGTCCAGAAACTGTTCCTGAAGCCGACTCTGACTTTGAGGACATCACTTCATCAGAAAAACAAAGCGTACGTCACCTCTAACCTATTCTAAACTGATTCTACACTCCTCTACGGACAGGAAGTAGACTTCTCTCTCCTCTGATTCTGTGTTTTTAGAGCGGCGACGTCAAGACATCAACAGAAACCCAGAATCCTTCAGATCAAACAGAGAAAACTGAGGATTGTCCAGTTTCATCCACCCCAAAGAAGCTCCTGGTTTTATCGACGTCTGACAAAGAGAAGCTTCTGACCTGGGAAGGTCCTCAGAAACCAGAAGAAGCTTTAAATAAAACACAGCAGGACAAAGAGCAGGTGGGAAATTTATCCACTTATTATAGCAACAAAACCTGTTTTATTCCAAAGAGTAGAGATAAAATATCAACTGGAACCTCCTCAGAACATCTGGTTCTTCATCTTCACTAACTTTATCATGATCAGAGTTCTACCTTCATCCTAGCAATATTTCCAGAGTTCCATAGAGGTGGATCCAGATTTATCACTTTTTAATGGACTTATTCCATCATTTCTGAGCCTCAGAACTTCATCAGTCCAGCAGATAGAACCATGACATTTAGGAGGAAAAACTACAACTAAAATAACTAAAAAAGGAAAATTACCACAAAAACAGACAAATTAACCACAAAAAGAGACCAAATCACCAAAAAGGGGCCAAAATTACCACAAAGAAACACAAAATAACCACAAAAAGAGACAAAATATCCACTGAAAGTTGAATTATTTCCACGTTTCTTCCATCTCTGATGTTTAATCAGGAACCAACAGAAGCTGATAAACCTCCAACCGACTCGGTCCAGAACGGAGGAACGTCTGGAAGCTCGTCTCCTTCGGCCTTCCAGGTCATCGCCAACGCCTTCAGGAGGACGTTCAGCGTGACGCAGCACAGCTCCACGCCTGCAGTCGCCATGTTGGTGTTGTGAACGTTATTTAAAACTTTATTTAAAACATCAGATTGAAGCCACTGTGGATGTGTAGTTCCTCTCTGATTTGTGTTCCGTTCAACCAGGAGGTCCAAACGTGACGGACCCAGGAGGCCGAGGCCGATGTCTGAGGGAGCCTTCAGCTTCCTGTTGGGTCCGGAGCAGAAGAAGTCCAGCTGGACGGCCGATCCGTGGGGTTCTGGTCGGGATCTGCCGTCGCTGCTGCAGCAGGTTTCCCTGAAGGGTCGCAGAGACTCTGGAGGAGTTTTCTCCGACGACATGAACTCGCTGCCTCGCCGGAGAGTCAACCTGTTCTCCTCTCTGAGGCTGAGGAAGAGGGAGGTTTCTGACGGCGACGGCAAGGACCACGAGGTCCAGACGGAGATCAGGAGCATCCTGTCCAAGCTCAGGAACAAAGGTCAGTGTCTGCACAGCCAATCATAATGATATTATAAGAACATCAGCTGGACGTCCTTTAAAGATGCTCTTTTTGGACACTTGGGGGCGTCAGAGCAGCAAAATATTGTTGATCTTAAGTTTATTTTTACCTCAAAACCTTAAACAATAAAATTAAATAAAATTATCATCAGTCAGAGTAAAATAATATGGACATAGAATATAATTGAAAAAAATAAAATTATCATCATTGACAAACAAAAAAACATGACCATAAAATAAATAAAAAATAGCAAAACATATGATAATAAAATAAAAACATCATCAGTCATAGAAAAAAGACGATAAAAGATAAAATAGATTAAAATAAAAAAAAATCATTTTCAGCCAGAATACAATGACAACAGAATATAATTTTAAGAAATAAAAAGTCCTCATCATTCACAAACAGAAAAATATGACCATGAAATAAATAAAATAATATAGTTTAAAATAACAGACAAAAAATATGATAACCTTTTGCTGTAATTTCTGTGAATTAACATAATAAAAAGTTAATTTCATGATTTTTCCTGAAAGAGGTTCTACAGGTTTGGTTCTTGTGGTTGAAACATCCATAAAGATTCCTTAAAACTGGATTCCATCTGTCGGATTTCACCACTACAGTCTCTTTTTATTATTATTTTCCCATCAGTCATAAGAACTTCTGTGAGTCTGTTACCGACCATCAGAAGACTGAATCAGATGTGACTAAACAGAACCTCCAGAGGAAAAAGGCCAGAACGATGAGTCACTGATGCATTAACAGAACGTTAGCGTTACATACATGAGTCCTTTTAGAGCCTCAGTGATGTCCTTTAGTCCATCTCTCACCATGTAGAACCTTCACTGCATGGAAACCAACACCTTCTGGAACTAGAACAGAGCGTTCTCATCAACTAGTCCCTAAAAATGTCTAGATTCACTTTATTCAAGCTCAGATCTGGAAAATAACATCTAATCAACTCATAGCTTTATAGAAATATATTTAACCCTCCTGTTGTCCTCATTTACAGGCACCAAAAAATATTGTTTCCTTGTCTGAAAAAAATTCAGCAAAAAAATTCTACAAATTTCTGAAAATTTGCAAAACCTTCTGGAAGAAAATTCCAATAATTCCTTAAAAGTTTTATTTATTTTATTTTATTTTTTTTAAATCCCCCAAATTTGGCAAGAAATTCTTGTAAATATTTTCAAAAAATGAGTAAAAATCTTCAGAAACAATCCTAAAAATATCTAAAGTGATTCCATATATATCAGTAAAATTTCTACTATTTTCTTTAAGAACATTCAGGAAAAAATCAACCAAAATCCAGTGAATTCGCCGGATTTTGGTTGATTTTTTTGTGAACGTTCCTAAGAAACATTTTTAACATTTCTTTTTTCCCACCAAAAAATGTTCAAAGATTTCCCAAAAATGTTGAAAATGTGGACATCAGAAGTTTCACTGTGAAAATATATATTTTCCCACATTTTCAAACTTTAAACCAGGTCAGTTTTGACCTGCAGGACGACATGAGGGTTAAAGCCCCCTTTAATGCCCCCTTTAATGCCCCCTTTAATGCCCCCTTTAATGCCCCCTTTAATGCCCCCTTTAATGCCCATTAAACAATTCAGTTACAAGTTACGCATGAAAGCAGCCATTTTTTTGTAACTTTCTGGGCTGTTGTGACTCTTTATTTCCACATACGCAGCGTCCAGTCAGCAGAACCTGGAGGAACCGTCCTCAAGTGACGATGATGAGGATGAAATGCAGGCGTCCAATCAGAAGGTTTGATCAGACGGTTTCTGAATGTCGAATGCAGCGTTCTTAAAGTGTTTTCTGAAACGTTCTGTCCTCGTTGTTCCAGCTGTGTCCAGAGAAGCTGAGGAAGAAGCAGGAGAAGACGGTGGCCCAGCAGGCCAAACGACAGCAGCTGAAGAGGCTCCACAGAGCTCAGGTTCTCATTTCCTTCACATTCACACACTTCCTAATAGACCTGAACGCAGCTCATATCCGTCTGACTGAAGAGCTTTTTGCTGCCGCATTTTACATTTGGAACGCTGACCTGATGCTTTTAAAGTCTAAAAGTTTGCTGCTTCCTCAGACTGAAAGATGTTCAGTGTTTGGATAAATAGAATCCATCAGACTGACGACACTGGAAAAAAATGCTCCTCTGAAAACAAGAAAAAAAACTTATTTCAAGGAACTTTCACCTTGAAGTAAGTGAAAAAATCTGCCAATAGAACAAGTGAAAAATGGCTTGGTAAGATTTCTAGAAATAAGATCTGACATTTAGAATACTGAGATTTCAAAAGTAGCTGGGAAACTTATTTTAAGCTCTATTTTACCAGGATTGTCCAGCTTAGGTGTCTGAAAATAAGCCAGACATGCTAAACAAAAAAGTAGTTTTTCACTCAGAAATAGATTTTTGCTTTCATGTAACCTCCTAATTTGAGATGTTTTAACCCTCCTGCTGTCCTCATTTACGGGCACCAAAAAATATGGTTTCCTTGTCTGAAAAAAATTTTATTTATTTATTTATTTATTTTTTTAAATCCCCAAATTTGGCATGAAAATTCTTGTAAATATTTAAAAAAAAATCCACTCACATAAAAATCAACCAAAATCCAGCGGATTTTGGTTGATTTTGGTTGATTTTTATGTGAATGTTCTTAAGAAAATATTAGAAGTTTTACTGATATATATGTGATCACTTTAGATATTTTTAGGATTTTTTGGAAGATTTTTACTCATTTTTGAAAATATTTACAATAATTTTCTTGCCAAATTTGGCGGATTTTTTTCAAATAAAACTTTTAAGGGAAACTTAAGGTTTTGCAAATTTTCAGAAATTTGGGGATTTTTTTTGGTTTACCAAGACATTTTTCACTTGTTCTATTGGTAGATTTTTTCATTTGCTTCAAGGTAAAAGTTGCTTGAAATAAGTTTTTTTTCTTGTTTTGAGTGGAGCATTTTTTCCAGTGCAGCAGCAAACTTCTCGTCATTGTCAGTGTGTTTCTTTTATTTTATACTATATTTTTTTTTATCAAACTAAAGTCTTTTTACCCACAAACCTGCTGAAACATTTTGCTTTTGTGTTCAGCTCTTAGCAAGAAAGTGGAAGAGCACATTTCAAGGTTGGAGATTTGTTTATTCGTCATTCTTCTCATGAAAAGCTGTTTTCTGTCAGCGCGGCATAAAAGAAGAAAAGACAGAAATATACACAAATAATAGAAAACAAGAACGCACAAATAAGTCGATTAACACGGAGACCTTCTGCAGAAAGTAGCTGAAGGTGAAGCTGTTGAATAAATATATGATTGTAGCCTTTAGTTGTATTATAATCTGCTCCTACACACAGTTTCTATGGGTGTTTGCCCCTGAGATTCCTTCAATAACCCCATTTATAATGATGGTAAATGAAATATTACATTCACTGCTCACAGCATTACAGAATTACATTTCCTTCTATTTCCGTCGCTGACCCTCTGAATAATTCTGGTCTCCACTTTCTACTTTCTGCCATAAAGTGTTCACTAAATTACCCGGAACAACAAGGACACGCTTCACAGAAGGAAACTCACCACAATCAGTCTGGATTCATCGGCAGAGGCAGGAAATTCAGAGCTTGTGTTTGATTCCAGGTGATCCAGAGGCAGCTGGAGGAAGTCGGCGAGAAGCAGAAGGACGTGGAAGAGCGAGGAGTGACCATAGAAAAGATCCTGAGAGGAGAAGCTGGTACTTAAAGATTGACAAAGACCTCGGCGAGACGTGGCAGAGCGGCCGTCTGAACCGTAACACCTCCGCTCAATGGCATTCCTCAGTGAAAGCCTCGTTCCTTCCGCCTTTCGTCGGGTTTAATTGCGCCTCAGACCACTTAGAGGAGAGCTTTGCCTTGTGACGGCGCTCTGGTTAAAAGCCTCTACATGCAGTTAATGGCTGCGCTCACAATAGACGCCGAGGCCTCATTGTTGCTTCGTGTTTTTACGGCCGATCTTTGTTTGTGTCGGACTCAAAGCAGACAACACAACCTCCATGTGTGGAGTCTGATTCCACGTCCACAGAGGCTTTTACATAATTCGCGTAAAACTCTGAAATATTTCTTCTTTCTTCGCCGTGTTGAATTCAGAACTCCGCCAAGAAGTTATGTGACCATCGGCGTCTGTCTGTCTGTCAGCAATGTTACTCAAAGATGGACTAACAGATTTGGATGAAATTTTCAGGGAAAGTCAGAAATGACACCAGGACTAATGATCTGTGTCCACAGGATCCGTCAGTTTCACGCATCCCGTTCTGCATGCTGGTTCTGTTGTGGCACGTTTCCAGCTGCGATCTGATGCGTCTACCCGGAGCTCATTTGCATAAAGTCGACTGGACTTCCACAGGTCACTAGTGGGCCACTAGGAGGTCACATGACAGTGCTAGAGCTTCAGTCAAGTGTTTCTGAAAGCATTTGATGTGAGAAATAAGCTGTGCCTCGTTTTAGTTCGATGGCTAGTTTAGACGTTTGACGAACTTTCGTCAAACGTCTCAACTAGTCGTCGTTGAAGTACAACCAGGACAGATTCAGCAGCTTATTTCTCACCTCAAATGTTTTCAGAAATACTTGACTGAAGGTCTGAAGGGCTGTCATGTGACCTCCTAGTGGCCCACTAGTGACCGCCCACCAAGCAGGCGATTTTCAGATGCAGCACGTTTCCGTGTGAGAAAATGGATCCTGTGAACACTAGGGCTGGTCCAAATAGTAATTTCTGGGCTGCGGATATTCAGGCGCGATTAATGATGAATATCTGAAGATTTGGCTCGTCGGCGTTGGCGGCGTTGGTGGGGTTGGTGGGGTTGGGTGAAGCACATTTTCGAAAACTTTGATCTCACTTCTCAGGGTGTTCCTCATCGGAGTCCGACAGCATTAGCATTAGCATGGATATCTCCGTCTTCGGCTGTTGTCTTCTGTTTAATAACACGGGTGAAGTGGAGCGTGACGTCAGAGTTGGTAGGTCCACGTGATGCAGAGGTGGGTGGTACCTGAGTATTCAGATCTCATAATATTGGGATACCACCACAATGACCGAATATTGGGATATTCAGGTCCAACCCTAGTGGACACGTACCACAATTGATTAGATTCTGGCAGTGATGCGGCTTCCAGACTGGATCCACAGATTGGTTAAAGATTTCTGTATCATTGCCAGATAGCAGCACTGTAACCATGACTACAAGTGAACACTACGTCAGCTGCCTGCTGATGATCACATGATTGTGATCCAACTACAAATCCACTGCTGAGGACTTATCAGGACTTATCCATCAGAAATGATACAAGGAACAATTGATTAAATTGTGGGGGTGTTTCTGAGTCCCATCAATTCCCGCCACGTTAAGTCACTGCGTAAGTCCTCGACTTACATCGGAGTCCCGTTGCTATGGTGGTGGTCAGAACTCGGGCGAAAATGTAAACAAAGCCGTTGCGTGCATCACGGTAACGAGGATTTATAAATCGGGATTAATAAAGTATCTATCTATGTATCTATCTATCTGTCTTTTTCCTTGAAGCGCTGCCATCAGAAGAGTCTGACTTATGCTGGGAGCCATAATAAAGGGCATACAGTTATTGAATGTAGCACAATCCAAGGTGGCGTAAACCAGAGAATGGAAACAAAGCCGTCTTTTCAAGGCACGTATTCATCCACTCCACTCGCCATCTAGTTCCATGTAACCAGTTCCAATGTAACGATGAAACGCCGTACGTTGTAAACCAAAGACCTCCTGTATTTAGGTCATGTGATTCCGTATCCGTACATAACGTACACATGCATAACACACACCTGTGCTCAGTGAAGCTTATTTAGTTTGTGGGTTCATCTATGTTAAATGGACACGTTATATGGTGCTGTGATTTCTGGCATGAATTTTTTCAAGATTTCAGCTGTCAGGAAATGAAACGACTTAGCAGCCTTGGAGGAGTACTGCACTCTCTGAGTGCTTTTCCATAATAGATATAATATTTCTTCCCTCTTCTCCCTGGTGTTGTACATTTCAAGCCTGCTGGATTCATTTATTTCTTTCCAGTACAGCAGGTCCTCGGTTTACGACGTCGTCCACCTACGTCGTTTAGTGGTTACGTCAGAAATTTATTAAGAAAGTCTTGTTCCATCATTCCATCTTAAACCATTTATGACGTTAAAACAAATTTCATGTGGGAACTAGTTGCCGAGCAGAGTGGATGAATACGTCGTCAAGCAGCGCTGGAAGACGGCTCTGTTTACATTCTTTGGTTGTTCGCCACTAAGGTTGTGCTACATTCGCTTTCTTTGTTTGTGTTGTTTTTTTGGAAACTTTTTGCCCTTCATTATGACTCCCAGGCATTAGTCAGACTCTTGTGATGCTTCGAAGAAAAGGAAAGCCGTCTCCATGGAGATGAAAGTAGATATAATAAAAGGCTCGGAACAGGGCGAAATGCAGACGAAGTTTCGACTTACAGCAAAAATCGCATTACGTTGCGCTGTCGGAACAGAATTCCGATGTGAGTCGAGATCCCCCAAATATTTCTTCTTTCTTCTCCATACTGTTGTATATTTCAATCCTGTTGGCTTCATTTATTTCTCTTTCCAGTATCTACCAAACCTCCTTTGTTCCTTCTTTGCTTCCAGAAGCAGCTCAGATGGACGGCGATGAGGCCCAGCTCTACCAGTCCTGGTTTAAACTGGTCCTGGAGAAGAACAGACTGGCTCGATACGAGTCCGAACTCATGATCTTGTAAGATGAACAGCCAGCTCCATAGCTAGACATATCTCCTCTGTGGTTCCTGGTGGTGGAACGAGTTCAGAATCCATCTCAGTCTTTAACCCTCGTGTCGTCCTGTGGGTCAAAATAAACCTCTTTTAAAGTTTGAAAATGTGGGGAAAAAAAATATTTTCACAGTGAAACTTCTGATGTCCACAATTTCAACATTTTTGGGAAATTTTTGAACATTTTTTGGTGGAAAAAAAAGAAATGTTAAAAATGTTTATTAAGAATATATTAGAAGTTTTACTGATATATATGGAATCACTTTAGCTATTTTTAGGATTTTTTTGGAAGATTTTTACTCATTTTTGGAAAATATTTACAAGAATTTTCTTGCCAAATTTGGGGGATTTTTTTCAAATAAAACTTTTGAGGGAAACTTTGAAGGAATTATTGGAATTTTCTTCCTGAAGGTTTTGCAAATTTTCAGAAATTTGGGGATTTTTTTTGCTGAATTTTTGTATTTTTTTCAGACAAGGAAGGAAACAATATTTTTTGGTGCCATAAATGAGGACAACAGGGTTAAGAAAAGACTAAAACCAGCTCTTCACTGAACACTTTTACACTTGATAGACTGCAGTAAATAAATAGAAAATCCCACTATGCCTGTACTTCCTGTAGACTCCACAGTCCTGTTATCACACTAGAACTTGTTTTTTTTTCTTTTCCAGGTTGTTTTCTCCTGATTAGATCCTTGTTTGTGTTGTTTCTACTCTCAGATGTACATCTCTTTGGATAAAAGCGTCTGATAAATGAAACTGTAGATTAAAAAGAAAGAAATCTTGCTGATATGTTTTGTAATATTCATATCCAGCGCTCAGGAGCTGGAGCTGGAGGACACTCAGAGTCGACTGCAGCAAGACCTGCGACGGAGGATGGCCGAGGAGGGTAAGAACTGAAAAACAAGCTTCAGGTTGAGTTTTTTAGTAAATTTATGCACAATATTTCTGCTTAGTGACTGTTTGACACATTAAAGTGTGGTTTTATATGTTTTATGAGTCATAAATGCAGCAGTTGAGACGAAAACGTCGATATTTTGACGTCACATGAAAGAGTTGTCATAGAAGGTGGTGGTGAATCTGAAAAGGTTGTCTTTTTGCTGATTACTTTGCATATCACAGCTTTACGTTTTGTTTTGTTTTTTTACGTGTTTGTGTAGCCTGTCAAGGACTAAAAGGGTTGATCCAAAGTTACAAGAATGCTCCTACAAAAATCAAAAACTGACTTCAGTTCTGCCGCTGTTGACGTCTTCGTGCATTGATACTCTGCTCCCGGTGCTCCTGCAGCACTCAGCGCTCCCTGGAAGTCCAGTTCTGTTCACATGTGGCAACTTTTCAACTTGAATTTCATTTTAAGGATAAAGAACAACTTGCAGGGAACTAAATCCAGACAGTAGAACTGTTAGGGAGGATGATTGTGTTGTTGTGGCTAAAATACTCGTGTATAATCGTCATGCTATGACCAGACAGCTAGCACGCTGGAGCACCAACGTACCATCGCACAGCATTCTTTAAGCTAAGAATTTAAAACATTAAGCATTTTAAGCTAGCAATTTCAACTATTAACCATACTTTCTAGCCAACAAATTCAACTGTTAGCCACTTTCAGCTAACAACCAACTGTTTGCTATAATTTCAGCTAACAGCCAAATGTTAGCTATACTTTTCGCTAACAACTTCAACTGTTAGTCATTCTTTAAGCTACCAATTTAAAAGGAGAAGACGGGCATCTTTAACTAACTGCGAGAGAACCACTGCTAACTAAATCTGCAAATCAGTGTTCATTCCAACCAGAAAGTCACGGTGCTCGTGGTGCTCTAATATTTCTTTCCAATCTGCATCTTCTTGCCCTTTTTCGTGTTGTTTCAGATACGAAGAAAAGCGCCTCTGAGCTGCAGGAGGAGCAGGAGATCCTGTCGGAGATCATGAGGACGGTGGAGAAGCGAGACATGCTGGTGTCCGTCCTGGAGGAGCAGAGGCTGAAGGAGAAGGCCGAGGACAAAGACCTGGAGAGCCTGGTGCTGTCCCGGGGTTACGAGTTCCACTGGGCCCCTCTGGACGACAGCTGGGGGCCCGACAAGCTGGACTGAGGACGGGTGGATTTATACCAGAGTCAGCTGCAGCTCCAGAAGATGTGGAGTCTTTGATTCACCCTGGAGAAGACGGACGGACGGACGGACGGACGGACAGCAGGGCTTCATGTAGCCGGAGCTAACGACTTCCTCAGAGCCATGAAGTTAATAACATCTCTGTCATTAAAGGTTATCTGACCTCTGCAGTCTCATGTGAAGGAACTGGACAAGCTGAACCACCACTAATAATCTGATATTTTTGCATACTTCCTAAACCAACCCGATCAGAAGCTGAAGAGACGCGGGTCGGCTAACATTCTAACACTGTAACGCTTCACTGGAGAACATGCGTGTTTTTGCACTGGTTTGAATTTGTGGTCTGAACCCAGAACTGCGCTTCATGTAAATCACCGTTTGTCACGTTGTGGGTTCAGCTACGACTCTAAAGTCTTTTATGAGCTGGAACACATGAACAAAATTCAACTTTATTTACACCCAGACACGAACGAACACAGCACAAATCTGTCCTCACACCAGTCTGTGTCCAGAGATACCTGAAAGTTTAGACGTTCCTGCTCTTTCTAATTCAGTGTCTTTAGTCCGACTGCTGCCAGTTAAACTGTGTTTCGATGGTTTAATCCTCTGTTCAGGGCTGAGAGTCCAAATGCTGGTTCACCTCCTTCATGAGAAGATTAATAATGTGTTTACAAGAGTTTTATTCCCAGCTTGAGTCACCAAACGACTCTTCTGTTCCCTTCCTGTTCCGTATGTTTATGGTCTGAATAAAATATTCTGAATAAGTTATAGTTTTCATGGTTTAAAAAGACTAAACTGTGTGTGTCATGTTTCCATGTTTTGGTTTTGTGCTGCTTCAAGTCTTTTAAGTGGAAAAGAATCTTAAATAAAAATGAATTTTAACTTTGGCATACTATTATAATGGCTGCATTGTTTTCTGTTTAAATGTTGGCGGTTGTGTTAGCATTAGCCTTTATGCTAATGAACATAATAGTAGCTGTTATGTCTAGAGCTGCCACCTTTCAGAAATGAAATTAAAGGACACCCACCACGGCTGCTAGGGCCACTAGAGCTCTAAGGCCATTTATTGATCACATATAGGCTCTTAAATGTTTATTAAAAACTAAAAAGCATTTTAAAAAAACAACTTAGGCATTTATTGAGTCACTAAAATACTGTAGAGTACAGACCACATCAGCATGATTATAAGCATCCTCTGGTAAATTAACAACCAGATACTGATGTCTCTCACCATATGGACTTCAGGAGATGATTAGATGATGATAAACTGTGACCTGCTGGTTGGGTTCTCTCTGTTCTCATGTTTCTTACATGTTGGTCTCCTGATGCTGCCTTACTTCAGCCAGTCCATGAGCAACAGAGAACACAGTTTGTCTCGTACCCACTGCCAGGGGTTCCAGTCTTCCTTCTCACGTCTGCAATTTTGAAAATGTTCTTGCTTCTTTGAACATGGTGGAGTTTTGCTTGTAGACATTTTTAGACGTGCGGGTGCAGCAGCGTTTGTAACCAGGAAACCAGAGACAGGACCATAGGACCATAGGACCATAGGACCATAGGACCATAGGACCATAGGACCATAGGACCATAGGACGGGACAAGCAGAGAAGTCTGAGGTCTATCCTCTGGACCTGGCATCGGGTCCTCGCTTCATAGGTCCTACGTCCAAGAAATTGGCTGCCCTTAATATTTCCTGTGTTTTATTTTGTTCATTAAACAGTTCTGATGAGTGTGTGACAGACGTGTATGGGACATTTATGAAAATACGGAACAAGCTGCGTCCCGTATTGATTCAATACTGTTAGCCATTTGTCAAGCTAAAAATTTAAACTGTTAACCATTTTAAGCTAGAAACTATTTCAACTATTAGCCACACTTTTTAGTCAACAAATTGAACCGTTAGCCATAAAATTAGCTAACAATTTCACCTGTTAGCCATAGTTTTAGCTAACAAAGTCAACTGTTAGCTGTACTTTTAGCTAATAGTGTTAATTAGTTTGTAGCAAACTGAGAAAACGTTTCTTATGCAGCTTTAAGTTTTGGCTTTTGAATGGAAAATAATGGAAGAAAAATTATTTAATTTTTGAATAGTATTATAATTGCATCTTGTCTGTTTAAATATATGAGTCGACATTAGCATGAGCTCATTAGCAGGTTTTTTGTAGCAACACAGCATAACCAAGTGCTATAAGAGACCAAAATTTAATTTTGACTGCTTTTTCGATTTTTTTTGTTTGCATTTTTTTTTTTTTTTTTTAAACAAAAAAGAAAGAAAAAAAGCAGAAAAAAATACCCGGAGTGCAATAAAATATTAATTGTATTTATCTTTTACATTTATTTTTATTTCTGCTTCTAAACACCATCCAGCAGCAGCCCACTATGGAGCTCCCTCTGCCCCGCGGACAGCAGCCTGATCCCGGCCCTGCTCCACAGACCAGCCCGCTCCCGGTGCTCCTGCCCCGGTCTTCCTCTGCGGAGGAGGAGCCACAAACTCCGGCCAGCCTCTGGAGAAAATGCCTGGAATTCCGTTTCCGCTTTAGGGAGTGGACGCAGATTTTGGACTTTTTTTTGTAACTTTAATTTCCACGTCCACTCGGACAGTTCTCCGCTAACTGTCCCGGATTAAAGCGACACTCCGACGATGGCTTCTTCGCCTCAGAAGTCCCCGTCCTCCCCTAAGTCCCCGACGCCTAAATCTCCGTCCTCCAGGAAGAAAGACGACTCTTTCCTGGGAAAACTTGGTGGAACTTTGGCGAGAAGGAAAAAGGCGAAAGAAGGTAAACCGCTCGCTAAAAACTACAGCAGCTAGCTAAAAACTACAACTGCTAGCTAAAAACAATACAACTGCTAGCTAAAAACAATACAACTGCTAGCTAAAATGTGTAACCGGCTGGAAGTGGTTGGTTTGGTTTTACTGCACTGTTTTTAAAATATAGCTCAGTTTTAAGCATAATTTCACACTTTGACCAGTATTTCTGCTCCGTATGATGAACCCTAATAACTGTAAATACACAGATTTATGACCATTAATGCGCACTAAAAGTTAACAGAGTTAGCTCACACTTTTAGCACTTTAACACCAAAGTTAGCAGAAAGTCCGTGGATGTGGACGTGTGGAGTCTTGAGCAGTTTTCATGGCCGCAGGCTGCGTCTGTCTCCTTGTAAGGAATTGAATCTACTACAGTAATGAGGCAGGAATGAGGCGTGAATAAACACAGGCCCGGAGGAGGAGAACCAGGAGAACCAGGGGGCTGGACCTGGACCAGAACCAGAACCAGAACCCTCCCTGATCCACTGACTGGACCTCATTCATTTAGAAACCACATTTAGACAGTGGACATAGTGGGGAAATGACATTAAAATGAAGTTTCACCTAAATAATAGTAATAACTTTGTTTATATAGCACTTTTATGAAGGGACATTTATAGTATTGTGGGAGAGAAAGTACTTTTAGTTAACAATTTCGACTGTTAGCCATAATATTAGCTGACAATTTTAACTGTTAGTCGTACTTTTAGTAAACAATTTGTACTGTTAGCTTTACTTTCAGCTGACAGTTTGTACTGTTAGTGATACTTTTAGCTAACAATTTCAAGAGTTATCCATACTTTTTGTTATCAGTTTCAACTGTTACCGAGACATTTAGCTAATAATTTAAACTTTTAGCTATGCTTTTAGCCAACAACTTCAACTGTTAGCCATGCTATCAGCTAATAATTTTAACTTTTAGCTATACTTTTGACACTTTCTACTGTTAGCCACACCTTTAGCTAACAATTTCTACTGTTAACTTTACTTGTAGTTGGTAGTTTCTGCTGTTAGCCATAATTTTAGCTAACAAATTCAATAGTTATCCATACTTTTAGCCAACAGTTTCAACTGTTAGCCATGCTATCAGCTAATAATTTTAACTTTTAGCTATACTTTTGACACTTTCTACTGTTAGCCACACCTTTAGCTAACAATTTCTACTGTTAACTTTACTTGTAGTTGGTAGTTTCTGCTGTTAGCCATAATTTTAGCGAACAAATTCAATAGTTATCCATACTTTTAGCCAACAGTTTCAACTGTTACACAGACATTGGGCTAACAATTTCAACTTTGAGCGATACTTTTAGCTAACAGCTTCAACTGTTAGTCATAATATCAACTAATAATTTCAACTGTTAGTTGCACTTCTAGCTGATAATTTAGCTAACAATTTCAAAGGTTGAGCACCTTTAGACAACAGTTTCTACAGTTACCTATGCTTTTAGCTAATGATTTCAACTACTAGCTCTACTTTTAGCAACAATTTTAACTGTTAGCCATACTTTTAACTGACGGTTTGTACTGTTAGTCACACTTTTAGCTAACAATATTAGCTGTTAGCAAACTTTTAGCTCACATTTTTAACTGTGAAGTATCCGATCTTACATTCGCCATTTTTCTTATTACCAGTGTTATTTTCCCAGTTAAATATAAGTTAAATAAATCAGTGAAACATTGAAACTGCCTGTAAGAAGGATCACCCAGGATTTCTTTTAGTCACAACTCACTGTTTTTTTACAATTTAATATGATTTAATAGCATGAATATTAACGATATTGCTTCAAAGATGGGGTCTTAAAACAGATTAAAGAGACAAAATAGAATTTATTAAATGGAATAAAAGATAAAAAAATCTTTCTTAACCCTCATGTCGTCCTGCGGGTCAAAATTGACCCGTTTTAAAGTTTGAAAATGTGGCAAAACAAAAATATTTTCACAGTGAAACTTCTGATGTCCACATTTTCAACATTTTTGGGATATTTTTGAACATTTTTCGGTGGAAGAAAAGAAACGTTAAAGATGTTTCTTATGAACATTCACATAAAAATCAACCAAAATCCAGCGAAATTCATTGGATTTTGGTTGATTTTTATGTGAATGTTCTTAAAGAAAATATTAGAAGTTTTACTGATATATATGGAATCACTTTAGATATTTTTAGAATTTTTTTTGGAAGATTTTTACCCATTTTTTGAAAATATTTGCAATAATTTTCTTACCAAATTTGGGGGACTTTTTTTTCCAAATAAAACTTTAAAGGGAAACTTTTAAGGATTTATTGGAATTTTCTTCCTGAAGGTTTTGAAATTTGGTGAATTTTTTTTGCAGATTTTTAGTATTTTTTTCAGACAAGGAAACAATATTTTTTGGTGCCTGTAAATGAGGACAACAGGAGGGTGAAGACTTATTTATCAAAACTCTTTATTTTTCTGACTAAAAATCACTCTTTTGGGTTAGTTTAGAGTTGCTGAACTCGCTGTAATCGTTAAATCTTGCAGGTATTTCTATCGTCTTCCAAAGAGAAATGATCAGAATCCAGTTTAACTAGGTTTCCTATTTGTGGTTTGAAAGAACAACAGACAGTTTTGCTTCATTAAATGATCAGAAATAACAGAAAAATCCCACAGATTGCTGTCAGACTTCCTGTTGTGTCTCCAGAGGCCCATTCAGAGCAGAAATAACCCGGCAGAGGATCCAGAAACAGCTCTGGACCTCTGATTTAACCGTTCCTAAACCTCCCTCTGCTGGACTTTAACTAGCAGGAACATGCAGTAAATCAGAATCCTCCAGAAGCCTGTTTCCTGACGGCTGCTTTACTGCCCTGCTTCAGATGACATTCATGGCTGAAGGCCGGCTTTTATGGTGGAATGAAAAAGGTCTCCTTCAGTTGGATGATTCTGTCACACAGCTGAGCCCCGTTTTATGTCGCCGTGGATGTAATCTCATTACCGCCTCCACCGCAGACACATCCAGGACGTCTGCTGTCTGTTCTGTGATGTGATGGAAACCGTGGACCGGTCGCTCCGCCGCCCATCACTGAATAAATCTGAGTGGGTGTGACGTTTATGGCGGTCGCTGGGGTTTGAATGGAGGAGATGAGATGGAGGAGAAGGTCAGGAGGGCTTAGAGACGTTCTCCTCCATCCTCTGTAGAGGTGGTTCCACCAGAGACGGGACGGTTCTGGTGCAGCCGGCCAGGAGAGGATGCTGGAGGCCAGGGGACGGAGGCTGACAGACATGGGCTGTGGAGCGCTCTGCCCTCCAGGTAGGACGCCGGTTTAATGTTAGCATTATTTAACCGATTGGACGGACACGTTTCCTCGTTTTATGACGGAGGGGCGGAGTGACGGCGGCGAGGACACTCAGGATGCCTCTATGACCGAGAGGACATTCAACCTGCAGCCAGCGTGTCCACATAATCTGTTAAAAGAGACTTTTAAAGACAGGAAGTGATGCTAAAATAGCATCTTAGCATCCTGGTTTGGTGTCACAGCCGATGTTTAAGTTAAACCGACTGCATATGAATCAACCTTAAAAGAGCACAAGGGAGGATAACAGTCAGCAGATTGACTGGTAGCCACATCAAGCTAACAATTTTACCGTTAGCCATACTTTTAGCTAGGCTTTTAGCATTCCCAACTGTTAGCCATACTTTAAGGTAACATTCTCACCTGTTAGCCATACTTTTATCTGACAATTTCTATTATTGAGCACTTTTAGATGATTTCAACTGTTAGCTATACTTTTAGCTAACAATTGTAACAGTTATCCATACATTTAGCTGACAATTTGTACTGTTAGCCAAACTATTAACTATTAATTAAAATTTTTAGCTATAATATTAGCTGACTATTTCAGCTGCTAGCTATACTTTTAGCTAACAATTTTACCTGTTAGCTGTACTTTTTGGAAACAATTTTACATTAGCCTTATTTTTGGTGATCATTTTACCTGTTAGCCATACTTATAGCTAACAATTTTACTTATTAGTCGTGCTTTTAGCTAACAAATTTACCTGTTAGCCATACTTCTAGTGAACAATTTTATCCGTTAGCCATACTTTTATCTGACAGTTTCAATTATTGAACACTTTTAGACAATGATTTCTACTTTTAGCTAACAATTTATATTGCTATCTATACTAATAGCTATAAATTTCAACTTTTAGCAATAATGTTAGCTGACAATTTCAACTGGTAGCTATACTTTTAGCTAACAATTTTACCTGTTAGCCATACCTTTGGGGAATAACTTCACTTGTTAGCCATACTTTTAGCTAACAATTTTACCTGTTGTAGCCTAAAAGCATGTAGCCATGTTTTTAGCTAAGAATTTAACTTATTAGCCATACTTTTAGCTAACAATTTTACCTGTTAGCCATACTTTTGGCTGACAGTTTTAACTTTTAACCATACTGTTAGCTAACAATTTCAACTAATAGCTATACTGTTAGAAAACAACTTTGTGTTAGCCATAATTTTAGCTAACAGTCTCAACTGTTATCCTTACTTTTGATAGCAGTTTTACCTGTTAGCCATACATTTAGCTAGCAATTTTACCTGTTAGACAGACAGCTAAAAATTTCAATTATTGAGCACTATTAAACAATTTCTAGTGTTCTCTGTACTTTTATCTAACAGTTTCAACTTTTAGTTATACTTTTAGCTAACACCTTCAACTATTAGCCATGCTATCAGCCAATAATTTCAACTGTTAGCTACACTTTTATCTGACAGTTTCAATAATTAAGCACTTTTAGACAATGATTTCTACTCTTATCCATACTATTAGCTAACAGTTATAACAGTAAGTCATACATTTAGCTGACAGTTTGTACTGTTAGCCATGCTATTAGCTATTAATTTAAACTTTTAGCTCTAATGTTAGCGGACACGTTCAACTGCGAGCTATACTTTTAGCAACAATTTTACCTGTTAGCCATAATTATACCTGACAGCTTCTACTTTTAGCTGTACTATTAGCTAACTATTTCAACAGCATATGCACATATTTAGTTAGAAAAGATGAGCAAATTGTTTTTAAAGACAGGAAGTGATGCCAAAATAGCGTCTTAGCATCCTTGTTTGTTATCACAGCCGGTGTTTAAACCGACTGCATCTGAATCAACTTTAAATAGCAAAGTGATGCTAGCAGTCAGAGCAGATTGTGTTAATTAGTGACATGTTTCTGTACTGCAGCTCTAAGTGTGAATTTTAGCTGTTCACAGCTGCTATAAAACGTCTTTAACTGCTTTTTTTCTCTTCATAATTAACCAGAACTTGACTCATGTCCAAATAAAACATGTCAGTGTTTTCACAGGATTAGAAGACGTGTGATCACTGCTGTTTTAGTGTAAATTATCTTTTTAAAGTGACGAGAAAATAAGAAAAAAATCATCTGGTTCTTCATCTGCAGTAACTTTTTCTGCAGTAACTGATTCAGAGTTCTGTCTTCATCCATAGAGGCGGGTCCAGATTTATCACTTTCTAATGGACTTTTTCCATCATTTCTGAGCCTCAGAACTTCATCAGTCCAGCAGATAGAACCATGACATTTAGGAGGAGAAACACATCTGAGTTCTGCTAAAAACTGACTCCAGATCAGTTTTACATCCATCCAGGTGTCTCAGTCTGGAGATAATGCAGATTCGACCAATTTTGGACAATTTTCAAGTCAATTCAGACAAAATTTCAGGTCCTTTTGAACAATTTTTGAAGTCATTTTGGAAGGTTTTTGTATTTTCGGGGGGAAATTTTGGACGTCTTTTGAGTCATTTTCTATCATTTTTGAAGCATCGTGGACTAATTTTGTGTCGTTCTGCAAATCTTCAGTGAGTTTGGATCCTTTTTGAGTCATTTTGGGTGAATTCTGACTCATTTTGGACAATTTTCTTGTCATTTTCAACAAGTTTTATGTCATCTTGGATCTTTTCTCCTCATTTTGGAACATTTTTGTGTCTTTGGAATCGTTTTGGAGTCATTTCGGACAAATTTCCTGTCATTCTGAACTCATTTTGTTCAGACTGACCTCGCTGGATGCTGGATGTTGTGTTTTGAGTCTCTGGGAGTCGCTGCTGCTCCGTAGGAATAGATCCTCCATCTGTCGGTGTGAAGTGATGCTGGCAGACGTGTTGATTGAGAGGATGTTGATGATGATGATGTTGTTCCACAGAAATGCAGGATGTTCGCTTGGCGGCTCTCAGCGATCAGAACCTCCTCAGGTATCCGACACGCCGAGCAGAACGGCATGCTGGGAAAGCCGAGGAGCCCGCTGAGAGGCAGGAAGTGGCTCTGTTAGTGTGTTCCGTTAGCGCTGGATGCTAATGAATCAGAGGAAATGCTTCTGAATCTTTGTCTGTCTGCAGCTGCTGCGAAGCTGAATTTTCTCACCTTTAAATCCACCTGTTTGGCTTCACAGATGGTTGATGCTTCCAGTTTATTTATGTAGAGCCTCAGAACACAGACGATGTTGAAAGTGTTTTATAAGTAAAGAAAAAAAACAGGTAAAATATAAAATACAGCAGGATAAAATTACAAAATTGAATTAGTTAAATCTGTTAATTAACTAGACTTTATTCTGCACTTTTCATACAAATATAAGAGTGTTTTCACAGTGCAAACAAAACAAAAATATACAGGAAAAAAATGATAAAATGGAAAAAAATATAGATTTATAGAAATAAAAATGAAAAAATAATTGTATTAATCTGTATTTGTAATAATGAAATAGTAAAATGATCTAATAAAAATGATTGATCATAATATTAAAATACTTAAAAAAAATGGACGTAGAAAACAATGTAAACATTGTACAGGAAAAAAGATAAAATGGAAAAAATATAGGTCACAATATAAAATAAATAGTAGACTGAAAATAATATGAAAATAATGAAAAAGGGCGTAATAAAGCAAAAATAAAACAAAAATATAAAGGAAAGTGACTGAAAAAAATGACAAAATGGAAAAAATATACGTCAATGAATAAAAATAACAAAATAATTATATTAATCTATATTTATAGGAATTAAATTGTAAAATAATATGATTAAAATGATTGATAATAATATTAAAATATTAAAAAGAAGAAAAGCAATTGGGGAAAAATGATAAAATTTAAAAAATATAGGTCAAATAAATGACAAAATTTTAAAATAATTATATTAATCTGTATTTAATAATTAAATCGTAAAATAATCTAATAAAAATAATTGATTATAGTATTGAAATAATAAACAAGGAAGTAATAAAAAACAGGTAAATAAACTGAATTATGTAAATAATTAGAGAAATAAAAATAGCAATAATCATAAATGAATTAATTGATTATATATTTTATAGAATAACTAAAAGTGATTTATTGGAGCAGTAGAAGAAGACAGAAGTTTATAAAAATAGAAACATTAACTTATTAACTACATTATTATTGACTCATTAATTAAGAGCAGGGGGAGAAAGTTGTAAAGTATAAAAAACAATTCCTTAAAAAATATGAAAAAATCTGGCAGCAAGTTGTATTCAAAAACTGAAATAAAACTATTAAAATAACTGCAAATATCTTCAAAATGTTAATATTTTTAGCTGATTTAAATACAGTAAAACTGTAATTTTATGGCCACATGTTGTAAAAAAACATTAATATTTTTAGAAATGCAGGTTTTTAAGCTGGACATTTTTTAGGGTTTTGGTTCTTTACAGTCAACATGTAAATCAATACATTTTCTGTAATTTTATGAAATATTTTTTAGTAATTCACTCTATCTGAACTACGCCGTCCTGCAGCATTAAATATGTATTAATCCGCAGCAGAAAGTAGTCCCAAACATGCACTATTTACTGTTAAAATGACAGTATCTGTCTCTTTTTGGAGGTATTCTGAGATGTAAAACTGTAAATTAATGACTTTTTTTTTTAAAGATTTGTGACTTCAGTAGCAATTAATTAGATTTATTGATAATAATAAAAGTATATTATATGTTTCATTTCTTTATATGTACATAAAATACAGAAAAAAGTGAAATTTACATGAAAAGTTAATAGAAATCGAAGGTTTGTCCCCCTGATACCTCCACTGTGTGTGTGATTTAATGAATGAATTTGATTTGAACTTGTTTGTCGTAGTGTCTGAGCTTCAGGAGGAGGGAATAAACGCCATCAACCTTCCTCTCAGCCCTTCACACTATGAGCTGGACCCTGAGGACACCATGCTGGGTAAACAGACACTGAATAATCCACATTTATGAGGAGTTAAAGCCAGAAAACAGCCGAACCTGACGCCTCTGTAGCGCTCTCTGGCCACAAGACATGGGCTTTTTGGGTTATTTCTAGCTGATAAATGGTGTATTTCTAGTGTATTTTTAGTGATTGTGACTCCTGTTAATCCCCCAGAGGAGAACGAAGTGCGAACCATGGTCGACCCCAACTCCAAGAACGACCGAAAGCTGCAGGAGCTCATGAAGGTTTGTAGGTTTTAAGCATTTCAGACTCGTATTTCACTGCATCGCTTAATAACCTTCATGCAAAAAAGCTCATAATTACAGTAAAGAGCACGAATCAGTGGATCTTCAGCTGCAGGAACAAACTCAAATGTCCTGATTGAAGTCCGTTTTAAGGATTTAAAATCAGCTTTTGTCAGACTATTGAAGGTTTTTGTTCTTTTTTATCAACTAACTGGTTTGTTTTAACGCCTTTTAGTGACCCAGTTAAAACAATAAAGACGCTTACAGATAAAAGTTCAGCTCACATTTCTGCCTTTTTATTAACTTTTGATGTTTAATCTGATTAATTTCAGACAGAAAATCAAAACTGAATCAATTCAGGTCACAGAATGACCACAGAGAGACAAACAACGATAGTTTTTGTCTTGTTTTGTACCTGTCCAGGTGCTGATCGACTGGATAAACGACGTCCTGGTGGGTGAGAGGATCATCGTCAAGGATCTGGCTGAAGATCTCTATGATGGACAAGTTCTGCAGAAGCTGTTTGGTGAGAACTCTAAAAATTAGACACAGAAGTTACAAAGCGACAAAAATGAGCCAGAAAACTTCAAAAGCAAGAAACAAAGTAACAAAAAAATACACAAACAAAACAAGGGAGACAAAAAACAGGCAAAAACAACGAATAAAGCAAAAAACAAAACGACAATAATAAGGCAAAAAACACAAGCGAGACAAAAAGGTAACACAAAACAACAACAGAACAATGAACAATCTAGTATTTTACTTTCTGATCCAAACAACTTGTCATGGTCTAGAAATGATTTTAAATTTATAGTTTTACTGATTTACAATCTGCAGTTAATGTCTGCTCTGTAATTTTTACACTTTGAGGGCCGGATTGGACCCTCTGGAGGGCCGCTTTTGGCCCACGGGCCTCATGTTGGACACCCCTGGTCTAATTTAAATCAATAATTATCAGTTTATTTGTGCAACAGTTCATCATCAGCTTACGTTTCTCTGTTCCTCTGACAGAACTGCAGCTCAACTTACTTCAAAAGGAAAATCTTTCCACCCAAACATGACCTCATTTCTTCTCCAGAGTCATAATATTTTGTGATGTTGTGATTTCCTGTGAGCTGAGATAAACATCTGCAGCATCGTTTCATTTCAGTTATAAGGAGAGCTGGACGGTCATCGCTGGCATCTGGAGGCAGACTTCAGCTTCGGTTATAAATAAGTCCAGATTTAATAAATAAGTCCAGATTTAATAAAACCACCACAGATCTCAGAACAGATCGTTGAAGTTCTTTTACCAACTCTGGACTGAGAAAAATTACTTTTATGCTCCTTAAACCTGCTTTAAAACCTCACCAGTTCATATTTATAATCATATTTACAACTGATTTTCTCTGTTTTTGATGCGTATTTAATAAATTCTCAGGTTTCTGTTGATCTCAGTGACTAAATACCTAAATCTCTGCTTCTCTGCTTGATTGAGAAGAACTCACTGATGCTTTTGCAGAGTGGATTACTGTGATGTAGGACTGCAGCTATCGATTAGTTTAGTAATCTGGTATTCTATCAATTATTCTGGCCATTAATCGAGTACTTAGATTCTGTGGTTGGCATTACAGCATGAAAAGAGGAAGTGTGAGCGTTTTCATCACAACCAGGGTTTTAACCCTCCCTTTATGGCCATCTGCCCCTCTGCTGCAGATGTGTCTCTGATTGCTGCATCCACACTGCTGGAGTTCAGTATGGATGCAGCACAGCTGGGGAAGACGCACACCTGCAGTTCACCTCCCAGCTGCAGCTCATCCTGCAGTTCACCTCACAGCTGCAGCTCATCCTGCAGTTCACCTCCCAGCTGCAGCTCCCAGCTGCAGTTCACCTCACAGCTGCAGCTCCCAGCTGCAGTTCACCTCCCAGCTGCAGCTCCCAGCTGCAGTTCATCTTCCAGCTGCAGTTCATCTTCCAGCTGCAGTTCATCTTCCAGCTGCAGTTCATCTTCCAGCTGCAGCTCATCCTGCAGTTCACCTCCCAGCTGCAGCTCATCCTGCAGTTCACCTCCCAGCTGCAGCTCCCAGCTGCAGTTCACCTCACAGCTGCAGCTCCCACCTGCAGTTCACCTCCCAGCTGCAGCTTCCAGCTGCAGTTCATCTTCCAGCTGCAGCTCATCCTGCAGTTCACCTCCCAGCTGCAGCTTCCAGCTGCAGTTCACCTCACAGCTGCAGCTTCCAGCTGCAGTTCACCTCCCAGCTGCAGCTCCCACCTGCAGTTCACCTCCCAGCTGCAGCTTCCAGCTGCAGTTCATCTTCCAGCTGCAGCTCATCCTGCAGTTCATCTTCCAGCTGCAGTTCACCTCCCAGCTGCAGCTTCCAGCTGCAGTTCACCTCACAGCTGCAGCTCATCCTGCAGCTCATCTTCCAGCTGCAGTTCACCTCCCAGCTGCAGCTGGGAGATGAACTGCAGCTTCCAGCTGCAGTTCATCTCCCAGCTGCAGTTCATCTCCTACCTGCAGCTCATTTCCCAGCTGCAGTTCATCCTGCAGTTCATCTCCCAGCTGCAGTTCATCCTGCAGTTCATCTCCCAGCTGCAGTTCATCCTGCAGTTCATCTTCCAGCTGCAGTTCATCTTCCAGCTGCAGTTCATCTTCTAGCTGCAGTTCATCTTCCAGCTGCAGTTCATCCTGCAGTTCATCTTCCAGCTGCAGTTCATCTTCCAGCTGCAGTTCATCTTCCAGCTGCAGTTCATCCTGCAGTTCATCTTCCAGCTGCAGTTCATCTTCCAGCTGCAGTTCATCTTCCAGCTGCAGTTCATCTTCTAGCTGCAGTTCATCTTCCAGCTGCAGTTCATCTTCCAGCTGCAGTTCATCTTCTAGCTGCAGTTCATCTTCCAGCTGCAGTTCATCTTCCAGCTGCAGTTCATCTTCTAGCTGCAGTTCACCTTCCAGCTGCAGTTCATCTTCTAGCTGCAGTTCATCTTCCAGCTGCAGTTCATCTTGCAGTTCATCTTCCAGCTGCAGTTCATCTTCCAGCTGCAGTTCATCTTCCAGCTGCAGTTCATCTTGCAGTTCATCTTCCAGCTGCAGTTCATCTTCCAGCTGCAGTTCATCTTCTAGCTGCAGTTCATCTTCCAGCTGCAGTTCATCTTCCAGCTGCAGTTCATCCTGCAGTTCATCTTCTAGCTGCAGTTCATCTTCCAGCTGCAGTTCATCCTGCAGTTCATCTTCCAGCTGCAGTTCATCTTCCAGCTGCAGTTCATCTTCTAGCTGCAGTTCATCTTCCAGCTGCAGTTCATCTTCTAGCTGCAGTTCATCCTGCAGTTCATCCTGCAGTTCATCTTCCAGCTGCAGTTCATCTTCCAGCTGCAGTTCATCTTCCAGCTGCAGTTCATCTTCCAGCTGCAGTTCATCTTCCAGCTGCAGTTCATCTTCCAGCTGCAGTTCATCCTGCAGTTCATCTTCCAGCTGCAGTTCATCTCCCAGCTGCAGTTCATCTTCCAGCTGCAGTTCATCTTCCAGCTGCAGTTCATCTTCCAGCTGCAGTTCATCCTGCAGTTCATCTTCCAGCTGCAGTTCATCTTCCAGCTGCAGTTCATCCTGCAGTTCATCTTCCAGCTGCAGTTCATCTTCCAGCTGCAGTTCATCTTCCAGCTGCAGTTCATCTTCCAGCTGCAGTTCATCTTCCAGCTGCAGTTCATCCTGCAGTTCATCTTCCAGCTGCAGTTCCTGGAATGCTCCGTTAGATATCTACATCCAAAATGCTGCTGCTGAAGCACGTTACTCTCATTCTTAGATCCCTGCACAAGCTTTACTTTTTGTCAGCTCTTTAAGTCAGTCAATTTTAACAAAACTGCAAAATTTCACTGCAAATTGATTCTATTAATTATTTAGTTTAGCTCTGCTCTGTTTTCTACTTTTACTTGTTTTATTTCCTGTAACGCAGCCTCTGTGTCTGATATGATGCTGTATAGAAACACTTGTCTGCTGCTTTTTTTCCAGAAATGTGTTCCTCAGTGGTGATATTTTGACGTTTCTCTCTGCTTCTGTGTTTAGAGAAGCTGGAGGGTGAGAAGCTGAACGTGGCTGAGGTGACCCAGTCAGAAATCGCCCAGAAACAGAAGCTTCAGACGGTTTTAGAGCGAATCAACGACTCTCTGAAGCTCTCCACCAGGAACATCCGCTGGAACGTCGACTGTAAGGAACCCGCAGAACATTTCACACTGAAAATCATTTAAAAAACCTTGATTAGCTTTGAGAGAACAAGAAAAATTCAGGAAAGTGTGACGCAGCTGAAGTTCTCTGATTGGCTTGAAACTTTTGTAGCGCAAAATCCAGATATTTACAGAGATATCTGGAAAAAAATATGAGATTTATAAAACTTACTTATATTTCTGGCTGTAATCTGGAGGTTTTTATGGGGTTTTGTTGATAAATAATTCAAACACTAATTTATAGAATTTTTTTATTCCTTAAAACATGGAGAAAATGGATCTGTTTTGTGCTTTTTTATGGTATTTTCACATTTTTGAGACCAATCCAAAATGTCCTCAAAAATATTTGTGAACATAATGAAATAATTAACACATTTTTGTGTTTAAGTACAAAAGAAATGAAAGAATTATCGCGTTACAGTGAAAAATGATTATTTGGAAACATAACGTCCAAATAATCGGGTCGTTTAGCACCAGACTAAATTAAATCAAAACTTGTCACCACACTAAAAATCATCCAATTTTTCAAAAGAAAATTCTCTTCGACCATGTCTGGTTTGCCTCAAATTTTTATAGCACAAAATATGATAAAATTATAATAAAAATGGTAAATATTTTTTAAAAATAAATAAAAATCTTCCCAAAAAAATCCTTAAAATATCTAAAGTGATTACTTTTATATATCAGTAAAAATTCTAATATTTCCTTTACGAACATTCAGAAAAAATCAACTAAAATGCAGCTAAATTCACTGGATTTTGGTTGATTATTTATTTTAGTTTAATGTCCTGAATATTGTCCCAGTTACTTGTTTAGTCTCCAGAATAATCAAACTGTGCTACGTGTCCATTTACTTTGTTCTCATCAGAGAATCTTCCTTGAAACGATACATTTCTGTCAATCAGCTAATCAATTAATCAACCAATCGCTGCTCTTCTGGTGTTAATAGATACTCAGGTGGGATCAGGAGAATTTTGGGAAATAAAAATGGGATCATTCCGTGTAGAATCTCCTCCAGAAACCTTGGATTAATTGAGTTAATGATGATTTAATAAGTAATGTGAGTAACGGAGCCCCTGGTTCTGATCTGAAATAAATCCGTCAGAAGGTTCGAGGTTCGGGTTTGTTCCTGCTGCAGGTAGAAGCTGTTTAATGTGGATTTGCTTTGAGCTTTCAGCTGGAGAACAGTTTGTTTGAAGAGCTCTATTCTACCTATTGATGGGTGATAATTAATAACACGCTGCCTTTTACTGATGTCAGTAGTTAAATGGAGGAAAAGCTTTAGTTTTTACATTAGTTCATACAAGCGCAGTGAAGACTTACAGACAAAAACATCCACTTTATACCTCATTCATTTGTCCATATGCAGCTTTCTGGAGCATGTTTGGCTCAATTATTTCAATATTAGAACTTAGAATTATGTAGAGTGGATTTATAGTGTTTAATCAGAGATGTAGATGAGTTTAGAGCAAATTTCAATCTGGAAATGAACTTCTGAACCTGTGTTTTAACAACAAAACAACAAAAATATGAGCAGAAATGTGCAAAAACAAGATGAAAAACGGGATAAAATCAAGTTTGAAAACACAAAAACCATAAAATAAAACAAAACAACAAAAATATGAGCAGAAATGTGCAAAAACAAGATGAAAAACGGGATAAAAATGTGCAAAATTGATCTGAAAAACACAAAAAGACATAAAATACAAAAACAAATGGACTGAAAAACAGAAGAAGATCCAGCTTCAGATTTCTAGAACAACTTCTGCTCGACCGTCTGAGACTTTTACAGCATAAAATCTGGATGTTTACAAAGATTGAACAATTTCTGCTCAACAATCTCTGATTTTCCTGAAAGTTTTACAGCATAAGATGTGAATATTTAGAAAGATTTTTCTGAAAAGTCAGATATTTCCTGAGTTTTTTCATTCCTTGTCGACCCACTTTGAGGAACTATTAGAGATAAAAGCTGAAACGCTTTCGTGACTCCGACTGTTGTTGTGTTTTTGTGTCGTGCTGCATTTCAAAGTCTTTATTTATCTGAAACACATCATTTTTTGAAATGAAGGACAACATCTCCCTCTAAACATTCCTCACATTGTTTTTAATGAGCTCTATATGAATAACTCACCCTGAGCGCTAACTAGCCTCATATTTTCTCTTATATTTCAACATTGAAGGAATTTAGATTGAATTAGGAAGTTTTCAGGGAGTGAGGTGATTTTTACCTTCACAGTGATTTGAATAGAAAAGTGACCAAAATAAGAGAAAAGCAGCAGAAAGCTGAGCGTGAAGAGCAACAAACAGGATGTAGCTTTTAGATTCCGGATCAATTAAAGGACTGGAGGCAGAAAGGAATCAGAGAGAGGATCTGAAAGCCACCATAGAACCTCACAGCCTGATGGAAGCAGGGAGAAGAGTGGATGGATTAAAGCAAATCATTTACATTCCACCTCCTTCACTAGATGTCCAGAGACGCAGCGTTAAGAACAGCACATTATCTCCATTTCATGAAGCTTCCTGGAGCCTAAACTGGACCATCTGGTCTCCAGCATGTTCTACTCTTCCTGTCTCTCTACAGCCTCCTTTTCCATGTTTGGATCCATCAGGGAGGAATCTGATGGATCTGCAGCACCACGAGTCAAGAAAGCTAGTTTCAGCAGGAAGGCTTTTAGATTCTGGGAAATGAGAGGGAACATTTCATGTTTGAAATCTTATTTAGCTCCTCAGATGTCAAACTTTAACCCTCCTGTCGTCCTGCAGGTCAAAGTCGACCCGTTTTAAAGTTTGAAAATGTGGGGAAAAATCTATATTTTCACAGTGAAACTTCTGATGTCCACATTTTCAGCATTTTGGGGAAATCTTTGAACATTTTCTGGTGGAAAAAAAGAAATGTTAAAAATGTTTCTGAGGAACATTCACATAAAAATCAACCAAAATCCAACTAATTTCACTGGATTTTGGTTGATTTTTATGTGAATGTTCTTAAAGAAAATATCAGAAGTTTTACTGATATATATGGAATCACTTTAGATATTTTTAGGATTCTTTGGAAGATTTTTACTCATTTTTTGAAAATATTTACAAAAATTTTCTTGCCAAATTTGGGGGATTTTTTAAAATTAAACTTTTAAGGGAAGCTTTTAAGGAATTGTTGGAATTTTTTCCTGAAGGTTTTGCAAATTTTCAGAAATTTGGGAATTTTTTTGCTGAGTTTTTGGATTTTTTTCAGACAAGGAAACAATATTTTTTGGTGCCTGTAAATGAGGACAACAGGAGGGTTAAAGTGCCTCAAAGTGGGTGGACAGATATTTTTAAAAACTAAATTCAGCTCACAGAGTTTTTGATATATTAAGCTAATATTTCAGAAATATTTTTATAAATATTTGTATTTTGTGCTATAAAAATTTCGGCTCATCAGCGATTGTTGAGGAGGAGTTCTAAGAAGTTGTCTGTGCAGAAGAAATGTAAAAATATGCTGATTTATAAATGTTTGATTTGAAAAGCCCAAAACAGCAGATATGCTTTATTATTATTATTAATGTAGAGTAGCTGCATCGTTTGTGTTATTGACTCCATGACGGATGTTTTTCTCTCTCCTAGCGGTTCATGCTAAGAGCATCGTGGCCATCCTCCACCTGCTGGTGGCGCTGTCGCAGCACTTCAGAGCTCCAATCAGACTGCCGGACCACGTCTCCATCCAGGTGGTCGTCGTACAGGTGAGTCCTGAACGTCCATCATTCCTGATCCTCAGAGCTTCATCAGTCCAGCAGATAGAACCATTAAGGAGGAGAAACATCTGAGTTCTGGTAGAAACTGACCCCAGATCAGTTTCAATCCATCCAGGTGTCTAAACACTCAATCTGGTTTCTGCTTTTGGTCATTTTCTCTGTAGCCATAAAATCATAAAAATAAATGTTGAGTCATTTTGGACAATTTCTGATAATCTTGCCATTTGTCAACAATTTTGACTGGGTTTGTATGTTTTTCAGTGTATTGTTGGACAAGTTGAACACTTTTTGAGTAATTTGTGCCATTTTCAGTCATTTGATCGTCCATATTATAAAGATTTCTCTGTTTTGTGTTTTTATGTTTCAGAAGAGAGAAGGAATCCTTCAGTCCAGACAAATTCAAGAGGAAATCACCGGAAACACAGAGTAAGAACCCTGCACTGTGATTCGTTTTCACATCTTAGAACGTTCATTTAGAGCCACAGCTGATGGATAATAAATGGATCATAATGCTGCACTAAATGCAACACATTAAATGATTCGTCTTTGGTGTAAAACGTCGCAGACTCACCATTCATGTGTGAAGTTCACAGATTCAACCCAGCGTCTGTGTTCAAAAATGTTCTGTATTTCAAAATTAATTTTTGTTTTATTCAAACTCATCAGAAATTTCCAGAAATATGTCCAAGATGACTTCAAATTTGAGTAATATGCATTAAAAATGTCTTCAAAAGTTAGTTTTTAGGTTAAAAAGGAGACTTTTCATTTAATGCAGCTTGTTTTGACCTTTCCCATGTTGAAAATGACTAAAAATGTCCTAAATTACTCAATAAAATGTTCAAAATGACATGAAAGTTGTCCAAAAATACAAAAAAATCATCCAAAATTACTCAAATCTATCAGAAATGTTGAGAAATTGTGTTGTTTCTGTACATTTTTGTTCTATTTTCGTGCTTCTTGTAGCAAGTGTGAAGCACGGCGGCGGCAGCATCATGGTCCTATAATGGATAAATAATACATTTGATGTTATTTATATCCATTTTTGTCATGGTCCAGTGTGTTCATGGCAGCTTTGTACTATTTATTATTTATATTTAGTGCTTGTTAGCAGAGCCGCTGTGAACAGACGACCAGAGATGTGATGGTAGCAGAAGAATTAGAACATTTAACCGTCTCGCTGTGAGTTTGTCCTGCAGCCTGACAGCAGCAAGCAGGGAGATAACGGCAGGCCAAGACACACGTTTGGTCACGGTGGCAGCTAATAACACACACAGACACACACAGACACACACACACAGACACACACAGACACACACACCCGGCCAGGCTGGGCGGGTTATTACACCAGGACGGCTGCCCGGACCTGCCTGCCGTTGCCATGGGAGATTACACCGTGAACATGTGTGCGAGCGACTGAGCCGCTGCCACGTCTTGCTGGCCTGCCTGCTGCGATATCTGGTCCTGGGGGAACGTCATCGGTTCCTCCCCTCCAGAACCCTCCACCTCCACCTCCAGCACCTCCAGCAGCAGCAGCGCTCAGCAACTCGTCTTCATCCGTCGCTCAGGTCGCTGCATTGTGCTGCAGTATGTCGCCGTCCCGCAGGTCGCTATTGTTGATGGAATTATGAGACCCCAGCTACGTTATTGTGTTGTCATTTCTCCCACATAATCCCTCCGTCCTCGACATTCCTCTGCGATTGAGTTGGAAGCCTTTTATTTTCTCTTTATTATGAATATTCAGGTGTGAAATTGTCAATAAGCAGAAGCTCCCTCCGTATTTACGACACATTTTCTCTCTTTTTTGTGTTCTTTTGCAGGGCTTTCTCTGGCAGACACGGTATGTTTTCACTGACAACAACAACAACAACTATTCAACAGTAAAGTTAAAGTGTTTTTGACTGAGTTATTTGTTTGTTTTCAACAGAGCGCGATGCTTTCGACACCCTGTTCGACCACGCTCCGGATAAACTCAATGTTGTCAAAAAGGTACCGAGGCCTGCCAAAATACAAATAAAAGCTTTTATATTTGTCATTTAAATGTCTACAACGTTTAGAAAAGATGGATTTAGCATCAGTTTCTAAAAAGTAAAGCCTTTACCTTGCTGCATTATTTCTGACAACCAGCAGGTGGCGACTCCTCTGGCTTCTAAAAATAATTCCAATTACACACAAGTCTATGAGAATATTAACCGACTTCTCATTTGATTTATTACCTCGGTTAGCATTTTTCTAATAACTTAATGATCTCAATCTCTAGTTTGAAGTCTCCTTCAATACAATTGGATGTTTATTTTGTAAATAACAGTTCCTTTTAGAAGAAAATCTAAAAAATAATTAATAAAAGGTACTGAGATTTGTGTTGCAGTGGTGTAACAATGTCAGATTTGATCCAAAATACAAAACAAATTCTGTATATTTGTAATTAAATCCGTACACGTCTATAAAAGATTGACGTAGCCTGTGGTCTGAAAGTGAAGCCTTCACCCTGCATTATTTGTAACAGCCAGCAGGGGGCGACTCCTCTGGTTGTACAGATGACAAATGACTACTTCTATGTTGATTTAATACCTCAGTAAACATTTCCCTGGTGTTTATGGTCCTAATCACTAGTTTGGAGACTTTTTCAGGACATCATGATGTTCATTCCACACATTATGGTCCTCTTTAGGAGAAAACGGACCACAAACTAGTGATGTTCTCTGTCTGCATTATTTTACTGCTATTTTAAGGGTTCTTGGATAGAAGGAATTTTTATTTTCTTAATTTGAGACACAGGGTTTGTTGACATGCATTTGTCTTTGTGTTTTCAGACATTGATCACTTTTGTGAACAAACACCTGAACAAGCTCAACCTGGAGGTGTCTGAGCTGGACACACAGGTAAGTTACACACCTGTATACATCCAGGGGAAATATTTACTGATTATTAAGTAAAAGATTTATTTTATACATGTATATATATATATATATATATATAATATATATATATATATATATATATATATATATATATATATATATATATATATATATATATATATATATATATATAGTTTATAAGCCACTAAAATGCATCATATTTAAATTATAATTTACTAGTTAGTAGTCAAACCCGTCGACCCACTTCAGGAGTCACAGTAATATAAAACTAAACATGTAGAATACTTTAATATGATAGAAATGAAATGAAAAGGTTATTTTAGATGATGCTGCCACCACCGTGCTTTAATCATGATGCTGCCACCACCATGCTTCAGTAATGATGCTGCCTCCACCATGCTTTATAATGCTGCCTCCACCGTGCTTCCTATCGTGATGCTGCCTCCACCATGCTTCATATCATGATGCTGCCTCCACCGTGCTTTATAATGCTGCCTCCACCATGCTTTATAATGCTGCCTCCACCATGCTTTATAATGCTGCCTCCACCATGCTTCATATCATGATGCTGCCTCCACCGTGCTTTATAATGCTGCCTCCACCGTGCTTCCTATCGTGATGCTGCCTCCACCGTGCTTCAATAATGATGCTGCCTCCACCATGCTTTATAATGCTGCCTCCACCGTGCTTCAATAATGATGCTGCCTCCACCATGCTTTATAATGCTGCCTCCACCATGCTTCACATCATGATGCTGCCACCACCATGCTTTATAATGCTGCCTCCACCGTGCTTCACATCATGATGCTGCCACCACCATGCTTCCTATCATGATGCTGCCTCCACCATGCTTTATAATGCTGCCTCCACCGTGCTTTATAATGCTGCCTCCACCATGCTTTATAATGCTGCCTCCACCATGCTTCACATCATGATGCTGCCTCCACCATGCTTCACATCATGATGCTGCCACCACCATGCTTCCTATCATGATGCTGCCTCCACCATGCTTTATAATGCTGCCTCCACCGTGCTTTATAATGCTGCCTCCACCATGCTTTATAATGCTGCCTCCACCATGCTTTATAATGCTGCCTCCACCATGCTTTATAATGCTGCCTCCACCATGCTTCACATCATGATGCTGCCACCACCATGCTTTATAATGCTGCCTCCACCATGCTTCCTATCGTGATGCTGCCACCACCATGCTTTATAATGCTGCCTCCACCATGCTTCCTATCGTGATGTTTCAGGCAGATTAGGGATGTTGAGCAGAAGTTCTTTCTACCCTGTTGGATGGACAGTTTACTGATGTTTATGAGACTAAGTCTACATTTATTACTGGTTTGTAGAACTTGTTTTGAATCTGTCCGTCTTCTGCTTCAGTTTGCAGACGGCGTCTACCTGGTGCTGCTGATGGGGCTGCTGGAGGGATACTTCGTGCCGCTCTACAACTTCTTCCTCACACCGGAAAACTTCGACCAAAAGGTAAAGTTTGACCCATTTTTCTGCATCCATCAGTGAACAAAAAGCTAAAATTTATTGTCAAACAGATGAAAGGTGTTCCTAATACAGCTGCACACACATTACATCAGTATTATCTCTATTTTTAAAGAGATATTTCAAAATAGGGCAGCTTGAGTTTGTCCCGTGCTTCAGGTGGATCTTTGAGCTTAAATCCCACATTAAACATGAGATTAAATGATGTGTTTGAAACCATATTTTTAAACTTTGGTAGGTGCATGTGTGTAAATATGGATGTAAATATGTTAATTCAACCTTAAAGCTGCACAGATGTTTCATTTCACATCCACTTTGCCGTTTGGTGTTTATTTCAGCACCTGCTTTCTTTTTGATAAAAATCTATTATTCACAGCTACTTTTTGTCAAATCAGAATCATTAGTTTTTTAGCAAATATAAACGTTTAAAAATCAACTCTAAAATCTCATTTAATTTGGTTTATTTTTATCTGCTCTGAATGTTTTGAGGCTCCAGCTGATGTTTGTTGTGTACAGTTACCATGGTTACAGCTGCTAGGAGGTTAGTGGGAAAAAGTCTGATTACTTTTTTAAATGTGCTAAACTTTAATATATTTAATAACCAGAGTTCTACCTTCATCCTTTCATTATTTTCTTGAAGTCCATAGAGGTGGGTCCAGATTTATCACTTTGTAATTTAATTTATGTTTTTGAGTATTTCTGAGCTCATATATCCCATAATATTCATGCTCAAAGTTGTTTTTGTTTTTTTTTAAAGAAAGAAATGGTGTGAAATTGCTCAGGAATTGTCCTAAATGACTATAAATGGATCCAGAATGACTAAAATCTGTTCAGAGTGACACAGAAAATGGTCTCAAACTACTCAAAAACAGTTGAAAAAGACTCAAAAAATGTTGGTAACGGCTCAAAGAATTGTTCAAAATTCTGTCAAAGCTGTCCAAAATGACTCAACATTTGTTGAAATTTCTCAGCATTTCTCCAAAATGACTATCAAATTGTTCAAAAAGACATGAAAATTGTCCAGAATTACTCAAAAAAATGTTCAGAAAAACTTAAAGAATTGTTCAAAATTGCACAAATTTGTCCACATTTCCCCAAATTTGTCCAAAAATGACTCACAAATTGTTAAAAAAAAAAAAAAAAAAACAGACATGAAAATTTTAATTTTGGATTAAATTACTCACATTTTTCTAATATTATTTAACATTTGTCCCATTTTTTGTTCTATGCACATGGATAAATTGTTAATAAACTGATTTGGTTGCAGTTTTTACCAGAACTCAAATGTGTTTTTCATCAAATTACATGAAAGTTGTGTAAAATTGCCCAAAAATCGTCCCAAATTTCTCAATACTTTTTGATAAAAACTGTTCAAAATGACACAAAATTGTCCCAAATGTCTTTAAAATATGTGTCCAAAGAAATAAAAGCCTTTCAAAGTGATCAAGAGCCTCCCACATGATTTGAAAGTGAGCGTTGGTGCTGCTTCATTCTGCTGTGATTTAAAGATCTTCCAGCTCAGCGTGGCGGTTTTCCTGCTCTCATC
The DNA here is from genome assembly GCA_027123335.1 of Amphiprion clarkii. NCBI lineage: Eukaryota > Metazoa > Chordata > Actinopteri > Pomacentridae > Amphiprion > Amphiprion clarkii. The sequence continues at coordinate 38,256,357 of CM049570.1, read as the reverse complement.
CTGTACAAGATGATTCTGCAGAAAGCAGGAACATGTGACAGCAGTCAGAGGGAGGAGATGGAAGCTGTGACCTGGGACAGAAGGCTGAAGGAGGATCAGGATGTTTGTCCTCCAGGCCTGAACCTCCCTCCACTGCCTCCCTGTGCAGCAGGAGATTCCAGATGCTGTCGGCTCTGATTCCTGCTCCTCTTGTCGAGTCCTCGCTGCCCGTTTTCTGCTGGCAGCTCCTCGGAGGCCGCTGGCCAACACCCGGACAAAAGGCTGCCGTGGCGTCTCCTCCTGCAGGAGCCGTGGACGGACTCCGGGGAGGACGGATGGCATTTATGGAGCCATTGAGAGGACGGCTTGGCTCCCAAACCCAGGATGGATTCAGGAGCGTAGGTCACAAGCAGGCAGACGGTTCACGGCCACGGTTCTCACGGAGATAATAACAATGGAGCTCATGAAACGTAAAAACCAGACACCAGGAGTCGACGTAAAACGCTCCCAGATGTTCACAAAGAGGAAGCTGTGATGCTGACAAGAGCTGAAGAAGCTTCAATATGAAAATATGGGACATAAAGAGACTTAAAAACTTCTTCAAATCACACAATAATTATCTGAAATTATACAAATGTGTACAAAATGAGAAGACATTTGTCCAAGTAGACTCAACATTTGTTCAGAATCACATGAAAATACGTCCAAAATGAGTTTTTATTTGTGCTGTAATTGTTCTGACCAATCATCTCTCAACATGCTGATATGAGACTGAAAGTTTACCCAGAATGCACTTTTTGAAGTTTTCTCTGGTGAATTATCAGAAACCAGAAACGCATCCAGGGAACCAATGATTGTTTCTCTGATTCTATGTCATTAAACTCAGAAATGAGGGAAAAGGTCCATTAAAAAGTGATCAATCTGGATCCACCTCTATGGACTTCAAGGACCTGGAACTCTGGAACTCTGTGTGACGAGGAACCGAACAGAACCGAGCTGCATGTTGGGATTTAGTCCGTGTTCCATGTATGTAACGTGTTCAGACGTCTCCATTATTCTGCCTTCAGGTTCACAACGTGTCCTTTTCCTTTGAGCTGATGCAGGATGGAGGTCTGGAGAGACCAAAGCCTCGGCCTGAAGGTAGGACGACTAGTTACAGCACACCTCCTTACCTGGGAAATCAGGAAACATAAGCTTATCACATAAATAATCCCAAAAAATGTACCTTTTGATTTTTATTTTCACGTGACGTAACCAAAGCTGAGCTCAAAATGGAGATATTTCATCAAAACAAGTACATTTTACACACCTAATTAAATCATTTGCTGAAAATAAACAGCTTGCTTGGACCAGATTCTGTAAAAAAAATTAAATCTTGGAAACATGTCGGACATGTGTCTCCAGGTTTTTAAAATTTTTGTAAAACAAAAAGAAACTCAACTTTTTTCTTTTCACTTTTATGTGATATAACCAAAACTAGGCTTAAAATCATGATATTTCTTCAAAATTTGTATATTTTACACGCCTGATTCAAAAATTTGCTGAAAATCAACAGTTTGCTCTGGTCAGATTCTGTGAAAAACTAAAACTTTGTAAACCTGTTGAACATATTGATTCCAGTTTTTTTTTTTTCCAAATTTTATAAAAATTAACTTTTATATTACGTAACCAAAACTTAGCTTAAAATGGTGATATTTCTTCGAAATTAGTATATTTTACATGTCAAATTCAAACATTTTCCTGAAAATAAACAGTTTGCTCAAACCAGATTTTGTAAGAAACTAAAAGTTTTGTGGTGCAAAACCAAGAACCTACAACTCACTCAGAATTTTTTGGTTTTTTTCAAAGTCTGATCAGAGCAAACTGCTTGTTTTCAGCAGATTTTTGAATTAGGCGTATAAAATATACTGATTTTGATGAAGTATCACCATTTTAAGCTTAGTTTTGGTTACGTCATAGAAATGAAAAAGAGAACAGTTGAATATAATTTTTGTTTTGCAAAAATTTTAAAAACCTGGAGTCAACATGTCTGACGTGTTTCCAAAATTTGTGTTTTCTAAAGAATGTGGTAGCGAGCTGTTTCTTTTCAGCAAATTTTTGAAGTCATATAAAAATGAAAAGAAAAAAGTTGAGTTTCTTTTTGTTTTACAAAAAATGTAAAAGCCTTGAGTCAATATGTCCAACATGTTTCCAAAATTAAATTTTTTTACACAGTGTGGTAGAAGCAAGCTGTTTATTTTCAGCAAATGTTTGAATTAGATGTGTGAAATAGATGAATTTTGATTAAATATCACAATTTTAAGCTTAGTTTTGGTTGCATCATATAAAAATGAAAAGAAAAAAGTTGAATATCTTTGATTATTTATTTTATAACATTTACAAAAACCTTCAGTCAACATATCCAACATTTTTGTAAATGTCAAAAAAAAGGCTAGTGAACTATTTTTTATTTGTTCTAATATTATTGGTCTCATCTTTGTATAAACACTGAATGCAGTTCAGCTGGAAAGTTGCAAAATGCTTGTTTTTTTGGCAAATAAAGTCATTTTTATAAAATATCCTCACATCAGTTTCCCAGTAGAGTAGTTGAAGGACTGTTGGAAATTGGAAAATTTGGTGATTTTTTTTTTTTTCTTTTTAATTTTTTTTACAGTTTCTGTCTAATAAATGGTGTCAGTTTTACCATGTTTTTTTTGAAGATAACATGAGTTTCAAACCTGACAAAGGTGGACTTCTGGTGTTGATTGTAATTTTAAGAAGCTCCAGTGTGTGTGTGTGTGTGTGTGTGTGTGTGTGTGTGTGTGTGTGTGTGTGTGTGTGTATATATATATACACACATTATTAATTAATTAATTATGTGCTTTTTTCTTGCTGCAGCTTTAAGAAAATTCTGTTAGAAATATGAAAGAATTTAACCTTGTGCCTCAACCAGACTCATAAATGTGATCTAATTTGTAGAATTTTTCCCAGTAAAATCTACTGAGGTGTGTTTGACACTGAAACGCTGGAGACTGACGCTTCACCTTCACCAGACTTGTTGTTTTTTTTCATCATTTTTAGCTCCTTGCCGGGTTTTTCTGAGCCTCGTTCACCAAAAACAAAGATTCCTGTGTTGAATTGAAGCTAAACAGGAAGCAGCAGATTCAGTAAATTCTTCTCTTTGCCCGTTTTTTCCTTCAGATATCGTGAACTGCGACCTGAAGTCGACCCTTCGCGTCCTCTACAACCTCTTCTCCAGGTACAGGAACGTCGACTGAGCACCGGGTGAATCCGAGAGGGAACACTTTATCAAACATGGACCACGAGCTAACGCTAAACTACGTGTTTTTATTTTTACATTTTTAACTGAATGCATGCGTCACATTTCATGGAACTGCCTAAAAACCGTCTTTTATTTTGAAATTCCTGCAGACATTTGGCTTGTAAAATCACTGAAAACACTACAACTATTGATGTTTAAAGATAATTCTATGATGACACTTTAACTGTATTTATTGTACATTTTTATACTCTGGTTCCATCTTCCGGCTTCGTTCTGTCACTCATTAAGTGCCTTTATTTAAATATTCCAACGCTGTCGACTCCCAGCTCCTCATCATCGTAACGCTCCACATTTCCTACTTGAAACATCTGACCAAAGCTCTGTAGCATCACAGTTTTAACTCAGCTGCTTTTTCTATTTTATATTATGAAATGTTTCTCGGTCAGTTTGTGTCGTTTCAGATCCACCGACTCTGATTTATTCTGTTTATTTATTTGTTATTTGGGACCCGAAACTAAGTTCCGTAAAATGTTTTGGCTGAATTTTGAGAATTTCATGTTTTCAGACCTGGAAATTTATGTATTTTCACCCTCAAAACCACCTATGGAACCATTTTAATGGTTTAATATCTCCAGAAATTCAACTCAACAGTCAGGAAATGTGGTGAAAACTCAGACAGAACAGTTTCCAGTAGATTATAAAGACTGAATGGATCCAGCAGAGAAGAAATATTTAATTACTGGTCCTTGGAAATGGAAGAAAAGTGAAAAATGTCCAGTCCAGGCTGGTCTAGTGTCTCCATAAAGTTCCTGTAAGTGTTTATCAATGGATGGATCCATATTTCCACTAAAATCCAGTCTTTGGTCCACATTTCACCAAAGATGACTTGAATCTTGGACTGAAATTGCTCAAATTTTGTCTAAAATGAGATAAAAATGACCCAAAATGACCTCAGACTTTGACAAAACACTTAAAATTTGTGCAAAATCAGACAGAGATGTTCTAAAATGACTAAAATGATTTTGAATAATTTAGACCATCTTTGTTTTATTTTGAACAAATTTGAAGTCTTTTGTCAAAGTTTGAGTCGTTTTGAACGAGTCTTTATCTTATTTTGGACCAATTTTGAGCTATTTTGGATGAGATTCAAGTCATCTTTGGTGAAATCCCAAATAAAGTCAGTAATTTTTGTTGGAAATATGGATCCATCCATAGATATACACTTAAAGGAACTTTCTCTGGACATTAAACCAACCTGAATTGGAAATTTTGCAGGTTTTTCCATTTTTTCCTCTTGGAACTGCTGTAAACTATTCCGTCTGTCTTCACCTCGTCTCACATCAGGAGATTCTGAACCATTAAAACGGCTTCACAGGTCTAAAAACATGAAATTCTCAAAATTTAGCCCATTGTTTTTTGTTCCAGACCTTAGTTTCGGATCCCAAATCACTCATAATTCAACCAAATCTTCACGGTGCATCAACATATTTCCTGAACTGAGACAAACTGACGTCTTGTTTTGAGCTGAAGTTCATCAGTTCTGTTTATTGGAGACACGTTTCTGTAAAACCAATTAAAATTTGACTGAATAAATCAAAGGTATGTCGCCTTCTGCTTTCAAGGCAAAGCGAGCCGCCGACACTTTCCCTCTGTTTATGTTTTAATGCATTAAATTCAGTCTGAAAAGAGGAATCTTTCTGCAAAACACCGACTGAGTTCCAAGACCAGTGAAGCTCTACAACTAGTTTCTGTTCACTGAATGGAGTCGGACAAATTTAAGTCTTTTGGGAAAGTTTCAAGTCATTTTGGACAATTCTGTGTCATTTGGGTCCCATTTTTAATCTTATTTCACACAAATTTTGAGCAATTTTGGACATTTTTCAAGTAAAAATATCAACCAAAGATTTTGCACTTTTTTCTCCATTTTTTTTTTTTTACTTTATTTTTCTTATTGCAAACATAGTTCAACATACATAACACAAACAAGGTCAGGGAGTCACAACTTAGACACACTCATCCTCATTTGTCTACCCATATGGACATATGGGTAGACAAATCTTTTGGGACCATCTTCATATTACTTTGTGCAACTTTTATGTATTTTAAGACAAGTTTCTAGTTTTTCTTGACACTTTTGAGTCATTTTAGACCATCTGTAAGTAATTTTGGATGAGTTTGAGTCACTTTGTACCATCTTTATCTTATTTTGGACTAATTTGAGGTCTTTGATGAAAATTTTTTGGTCATTTTGGACAATTTTGAGTTGTTTTTGACCATTTTTGTCCTGTCTTGCACAAGTTTGAAGTCTTTTGTGTTACGGTGGGTACAGAGGCTCAAGGGCAGAATAGATAGGATGAGGATATGGATTTTAGAATGTTTTATTTACAACACAGGGAAAAGACAAGAACTACAACTGAATACTGGAACCATTGTCATTTTAGACAAATATTTGTTTTATTTTGCACAAATTTCAAATCTTTTGGGACCATCTTCATATTACTTTGTGCAACTTTTGAGTATTTTAGGACAAGTTTCAAGTCTTTCTTGACACTTTTGAGTCATTTTAGACCGTCTTTATCTGATTTGGGACAAATTTCAAACAATTTCAGACAAGATTCAAGTCATCTTTGGTGAAATGTGGACCAAACTGTATTTTAGTAGAAATATGGATCCATCCATAGATATAAACTTCCAGGAACTTTATGGAGACACTAGACCAGCCTGGATTGGAAACTTTGCATTTTTCTTCCATTTTTAATGGCCAGTAATGATTCATTATTGTCATTTTGGACAATTTTGAGTCATTGTAGACCACCTTCGTCTTATCTTGGACAGATTTGAGGTATTTTTTGAAATCTTAGTTCATTTTAGATGAGTTTGAGTCATTTTGGGCCATGTTTTATCTTATTTTTGAGCAATTTTGGACAAGATTCAAGTAATATTAGTCGAGACTCGGGTCATCTTTGGTGAAATGTCGACCAAAGTCTGTAAACGTTTGTCGCCTTCTGCTTTCAAATCAAAACGAGCCTCCAACACGTTCTCTCTGTTTATGCTTTAATGCATTAAATTCAGTCTGTAGTTCAGCGGCTGAAAAGAGGAATCCTTCTCCAAAACAGAAATTGGGGTCAGATTGGCTCCAATTTTGTCGGCGCAGAGAAGACAAGTGAACCTCCACAACAATTTTCTTTTCACTAAATGGAGTCGGACTGTTGGAAAAAGCCGAGCGAAAGCTTTGTGAATCGGCTCCGACCCCAAACAGACTGAAATAGATCGGTCAGTCTCTGAAAGGATGGAAAGCTTTATTTTTTCCTCACACATTCCACAATAGACTGTGAGGAGAAAAGGCAACGCTGTGCACATGTGTGTGTTGTTGGTGTTTTCTGTGTTGACGTGAACACGCTGCAGAGGCATCCACACCAATGCTTTCAGTTTAGTGTTCTATGAATTCTCCAGTCCTCAAAACACACCGAGAGGGACGACTGTACAACCCACATTTAATTTGAAAAGATTTTTATGGAACTAATATTTCACTGTTAAGAAGCTCTCAATGTATTGTAAGGGATATTATTGACATATTATCAGTATAATATCGGTATATTATCTGTATATTATCAGTATATTATTATATCAGTATATTATTGGTATATTATCAGTATAATATCGGTATATTATCTGTATATTATCAGTATATTATTATATCATATTATTGGTATATTATCAGTATAATATCGGTATATTATCTGTATATTATTATATCAGTATGTTATTGGTATATTATCAGTATATTGATGTACTATCAGTATAATATCAGTATATTATCTGTATATTATCGGTATATTATCTGTATATTATCAGTATGGTATTGATATACTATCAGTATATTATTAGTATATTATTGGTACATTATCAATATATTATCTGTATATTATTATATCAGTATATTATTGAACTATTATCAGTATATTATTAGTGTAATTTCAGTATATTATTGGTATAATATTAGTATGTTATCAGTATATTATAGGTATATTATGAGTATACTATTGATATACTATCAGTATAATATCCGTATATTATTGATATAGTGTCGATGTTTTATCACTATATTATCTATATATTATCAGTATACAATTGGTGTATTATCAGTCTATTATCATTATATTATCGATATCTTTCTATCTGTTTATTAACATTAATTAAACCTTGACATAAAACATTTTTAAACGTTTTTCAGCCTCTAATATAGATAATTATTCTTTCTGATAACTCTGCAGTCCTTAAACGCACCGTGAGGGACGACTGTAGAGCTGTGATTTCATTTTAAAGAGCTCCAGTGCCGGCTGATTTTTATGGAACTGATCTTTCACCGTTAAGAAGCTCTTAAACCTCCTGGTTCTGGTGTTTCGATGAGAAAACAGCAGCAGTAACTGGATCCGGCTGTCAGAGGCTCTCATGTCGGTCGGAGCCGATCCTCGGGGATCTCGGAGCTCGTTTCCATCATTTCCTGGGGAACAATCCGGCCGCTCTACTTACTACCTACTTCCATTGCTGTTATTGCGTTAGGGCTGCATTGTCGCTCTGCGTTGGAGGGTCGCATGGGGAGACGCTCGCATTCCTCTGATTGAAGACACCGCAGTAATGGAGCAGCATGACGGGAAGAAGCAGCTGCTGCAGCTTCAGCGGGTTGAGCTTTCATTTATTCACCCACCTGATGGCAGTTTAACTCTGACAGAAACAGTTTAACAACAGAAACAAACATGTTGCTTTCATATCTGTGCAGAAACACGAAAAGCACTGAGTCCTCCTCCAAGGCCGCTCAGTCGTTTCCAACAGATAATGTGTCCATTTAACCCTCCTGTTGTCTTCATTTACGGCACCAAAAAATATTGTTCCCTTGTCTGAAAAAAATCCAAAAATTTAGCAAAAAAATTCCCCAAATTTCTGAAAATTTGCAAAACCTTCAGGAAGAAAATTCAAATAATTCCTTCAAACTTTCCCTGAAAATTTTTATTTTAAAAAAAATCCCCCAAATTTGGCAAGAAAATTCTTGTAAATATTTTCAAAAAATGAGTAAAAAACTTCCAAAAAATCCTAAAAAATATCTAAAGTGATTCCATATATATCAGTAAAACTTCTAATATTTTCTTTAAGAAGATTCACATAAAGATTGACACCAGAATCATCTTCTAGACCTGATTTATTCTGAATCTAACGTCGTCCATTTAGTGAAAACTAAATTGTGTGAGTCGTATCTTCAGTCAGCTGTTGGTCTGCTTTAGTTCTGAACTGGTTTCATTTCAAATCACATAAAGACATGAAGCCATCAGATGGACTGAAGTCTTTTCTGTCCAAACCTCCGTCCTGCAGCTCCTTTCTGTCAGATAAATGTCACAAATCCAGCAGCTGCTCTTCCTTTATGTCAACCAGAGACTTTAAATCACAAAGAGACGACGTTCTGAAGCTCCACATCTCAGCTTTTTATGCTTTTCATGTTTTACTGACATTAAACCTGCAGAAAGATTCACCACAGCCTGAAGATACACTAAAAAATAACATTTAAATCAGCAGAAAATATTTAAACACTGAAATAACAAAGCGTGTGTGTATGTATATATATATATATATATTCATATGGATCTATTTACAAATTTTGTGTTTTGATAAAGGTGATATTTATGTTGTTCTTTTTTATCCTTTTTTCAATTTTAAACAGTTACAAATATTTTTAAAATATTATTATACTTGTTTCTATTATAAAATTTATTAAGAAATGTATAAATATATTATGAATTTTATATTATTATTTATATTTGTTCTAAAAAAAAGTCACAAAATTATAATAAATTTTGATCAATACATGCTTTGAATAAATGTTTTTATTAATGAAATTTTTTTTTAACATTTTTTGTCGGGTTTTTCTCTTTTGTTTTTAACTCATCAAATTTGATTGATCACTTGGAGGCGTTTATTGTGGTAAAAGAATTAAACAGACACTGCAGGATTCTTTCTTCAGTTTTCTTACTTGTCTATCAGGATTTCTACTCATGAAATCATGTTTTTTTTCCTGTTCAGGTGTGAAAAATCTGCTTCTAATTCCTGCTGCAGCTCTAATGAAGGATCATTTTATATTTTCTTTGTGTTTCTGGTGTTTAAATGAAACTTTTCAGGCTCCTTTCTGCTCTGATTCTTCAGATTTTTCTTTTTTCCAGGTAAAATCAGTGAATTTTGGCCCCTCTGTTGTTCCTCACGTTTGATCTGCATTAAACGTCTGAAGGATAAATTCTGTTTTCTGTCAAGCGACGGCAGCAGAACACGACGTTTCAGTGAAACCATTAAACTTCAGCCTTGAGTCTCTTTATGAGTTTCAATCAGCCGAAGGTTAAACGGAAACCAACGGACAACGTTGTGGGAACTAAAAGGACTGAAGGCCTCGGAGCTGCTGCAGGTTTTAGAATGAATTCCTTCAGTTCGTTAAATCTGAGGTTTTATCCTCAGAGTTCAGAGGAAAGAGACGACAAAGTTCAGTTTTTTATGTTATTAATGATCCTCATGTTTCTAAAATATTCAAATATTCACTGTTTTCCTCTGATGAGCTGCTAACAAAACACGGGGATTTTTGTCTAAACTGCTAAATAATCAGGCTTTTAACTGTAATTTTAGAAATTATTTACCAGCATTTTGCAGAAAAAGATTTTTAATGTATATGATGAATATAATTTTTTTTTTTTTTTAAATCCCAAAACTTAAAACAATCAAAATAGAAAATCCATTTTACAAATTAACATTTGTTCTTTTACAGCCATTTTACTGGATTAAATTCAGCAAAAAAATATTTTACAGATATTTGCTATTATTTAAACGAATTGTAATATATATATTAAAGATTGAAAAATATTGAATCTTTTTTTTAAACTTTTTTTACAGATTTTATAATTATAGAAAAAAAATGACCAATAACACAAAATATAAAACCAGCAAAAATATTATTAAATATACAGTTATTTAACAAAAAATATGTCAATTTAAAATGTCAAAGACTATAAATAATTAAAAAATGGTTTTTATTTCTGGTAAGTTTGGTATTTAAATCATCAAAAAATATTATGAAATTTACAGATATTTCACAAAAAATGATGTAAACATAAACACAAATTATGTAAAATAATTAGTATTTTTTAATTAAATTTATATTAATGATAATAATGATTGAAAAATGTATTTTAAAAACTAACTATTATTTTACAGATTTTCCCAGTTTTGTTAAATTACAGATAATTACAGAAAAAATGACAAATTTACAGATATTAGCTGTTATTTAACAGGAAAAATATGTACATTCTGAAAAATTATAAATAATTAAAAAATTGCTTTTATTTTTGTATTTTATGTATTTAAATCAATTAAAATATATAAAATTTTCAGATATTTAACAAAAATTGTAAATTTAAAATTAAAAAAATTGTACACAATTGAAAAATATTTTTATAATTTTATTCAAATAAACATATATATATATATATATATATATATATATATATATATATATATATATATATATATATATTTACCAGACTTTAACTAAAATCGTCGTTGGGAAACGTCTCCTCCTCCGTCTTTATTCTGTCATTTTAACTCTGAAATATGAAATTAGAGACGATTTGATTCACAAATTACAAGTTCAGCCTCCAGTCAGACGTCACATTATTCACACAAACAGAAATATTCCAAAATAATCCCCAGATGTTCCATTAATCACGACATAATCTGATCACTAAATCACTCAAAATGACTTCATCAAATCTACAAATTGTTTGTAAAATTAATTTAAAAAACAATCAAATGAATTAAAATTAGTCTATTTTTCTGATCTTGAAATAAAAAAATTAAAAATGTAATAAAAATCACTAAAATTTACTCTATCAGATCTACAAATTAAAATAAATAAAAGAATAAAAATCATTTTACAGACCAAACAACTAATCCATTAATACAGAAATTAATTAGCAACAGAACAGAAAAAGTGAAGCAACGCTGCTAGAAAAGAGAAAATAAATGAAGACGACGGTCTGAGGTCACAGGTGAGGTCACAGGTGAGGTCAGAGGTGAGGTCAGGCTGCAGCGTTTCCTGTTTCTGTTTCATCTTAGGAGAAGTTTCTGCAGATCTCTGGAAGTTTCTGCAGATTTCTGGAAGTTTCTGCAGATTTCTGGAAGTTTCTGCAGATTTCTGGAAGTTTCTGCAGGTTTCTAGAAGTTTCTGCAAATTTCTGGAAGTTTCTTGCAGAGTTCTTGCAGATTTCTGGAACTTTCTTGCAGATTTCTGGATGTTTCTGCAGATTTCTGGAAGTTTCTGCAGATTTCTGGAAGTTTCTGCAGATTTCTGGAAGTTTCTTGCAGAGTTCTTGCAGATTTCTGGAAGTTTCTGCAGATTTCTAGAAGTTTCTGCAGGTTTCTAGAAGTTTATGCAGATTTCTGGAAGTTTCTGCAGATTTCTAGAAGTTTCTGCAGGTTTCTAGAAGTTTCTGCAGATTTCTGGATGTTTCTGCAGATTTCTGGAAGTTTCTGCAGATTTCTGGAAGTTTCTGCAGATTTCTGGAAGTTTCTTGCAGAGTTCTTGCAGATTTCTGGAAGTTTCTGCAGATTTCTAGAAGTTTCTGCAGGTTTCTAGAAGTTTCTGCAGATGTCTGGAAGTTTCTGCAGACCTGCTGCTGGTTGGATTCTTCCTTCCAGATGCTGCTGGAATCGTGTTTCCAGCCAGAAGGTCGGTTTGTTTTGGTTTCGTTTGTTTTTGGTCTGATCTCCAGACGAGTAAATGAGGGAAATATTGAGTCTTTTTATGACAGATTTTTGTCAATTTGGACCAATTTTGAGACATTATGGATATTTTTTAAATAAACTGGGTAAATATTGAATATTCTTTTCAAAATAAGAGTAATTTGGGATCATTTTCAGGTAGTTTAAAACTTTTGTGTTGTTTTGAATAATTTTTGAGTCACTTTGGACAAAATTTTTAAAGTTTTTTTTCATTTTTTGGGACAAATTTGAGGAAATTTGGGACAATTTTTTATAGTTACGGACATCTTTTGTCATGTTGAACAATTTTTTGAATAAATTTAGGAAATATTGAGTCATTTTTTTAAAAAATGTATGTAGTTTGGGATAATTTTTGAGTAACTTTTTAAAAACTTTTGTGTCTTTTTGAATAATTTTTGCTTAAATTAGGGAATTATTGAGTCTTTCTGACAGATTTTGGTCAATTTAGACTATTTTTTGACAAATTAGAGATGAGTTTTTGAATAAATAGGGAAAATATTGAGTATGTTTTTGAAATTTGAGTAGTTTGGGATCATTTTCAAGTAATTTTAAACTTCAGAGTCATTTTGAATGACTTTTGGGCCCAATTTTGAAAAGTTTTTCAAATTTTTTGGGACAAATTTGGGGAAATTTTGAACCTTTTTGCTATTTTTGAAATGTTGAGCAAATTTTTGAGTAATTTTGAATTAATTTTTGAATAAATGCAGGAAATATTGAGTAATTTTTAATAATTTTTGAGCAACTTTGGACAACTTTTGTGTCATTTCCAAGTCTCTTTTGTTCTTTTTTAAGAGAGATTTGTGTCCTTTTGGACAAATTTAGAGAATTTTAGTTGCATTTTGTGTAATTTTGACCAACTTTAATGATGTCTTGAACTTTTGAATTCTGTTTAAAAACTGACACCAGATCAGTTTTACATCTGTGTCACAATATAAAGACCGTTGAATTTGAGTAATTTGGAATAATTTTTCAGTCATTTTAGACAAATTTTAGGTTCTTTTGGGCAATTTTTGAGTAAACTTTTATTTTTTTTTACCAATTTTTGTCATTTTAAACAGATTTTGAGAAATCTGGGATGATTTCTGAGTCATTTTAGACAAAGTTTGAACAATTTCTGTCACTGAGCAAATTTTGATCCATTTTATAATTTATTATTAATGTAACTCAGTTTATTTATATATAGAGACGTTTTCTGAACTCCAAAATATTGATGAACAAACATGAATTTTACAGTGTAGAAGGTCTACAGATGCAATGATTTTTGTTTTAAATGTTATTATTTTAGGGGGATAAAGTGACTTTTTCTGCTCTTTAGCTGTAAAACGTCCACATTTTTGACTAATTTGAATGAACTTTTCGTGCGTGTTTGTGTTTTTGGAGGTTAAACTTTGAACTCTCGTCTCCCAGCTGCTGTCTGTCAGGAGGCTGTTTTTCTTCCAGCTCCTCCTTATCTCATGTGTTTTCTGTGGACCCTCCTCCTCCTGGAGTTTGGTCTTTTGTTGTCCTCCCCTTCCCCCTTCCTCTCTCCATCCTCCACCCATCCTCCCCTCTCCTCCCCTCTCCTCTCCTCCATCAGAGGGTGACGCCAGCCCCTCTCACCCCGCCCCGTTCAACTCAGTCCACCGCGTTCATTTCATTCCTGCTCCCATTCCGCGCATATTTCGCATCCTTGGAGAGACGCTGCGCATTTTACGCACTCAGCGCGCCGGATCCTCGAGCAGAGCAGAACCCGGAGGAGCTGCGGAGTTGGCGGAGGGCTTCCCGGTGCCGATCCGCGGAAAAGTGCGCGGATTAATCCGGAAAGAGGCGCCACGGATCGAGGTAAGTTTCCCGAGGAGGAGTCGTTGCTCCCGGCAGCAGCGGAGGCTTCGAGCCTCCGGACGGTTCGTTGTTTCCGAAAAGCCTCAAGTGGCTCCGGGTCTGGAATCAAAACACTTTCGGCGACATCTCGACACAAATCGAGCAAATCCTGCCGCCGTGGAGGCGAAAGCCGTAATAAGCTGATTAATCCGAGCTCCGGAGCTCCAGAGCGCCGCTTTCTCTCCAGTTTTAGTCCGTTTTTCTTCTGGCGACACCAGAAAAAAACAAAACAAACCCAAAAATCCCACCGAGAGCTGATCTTCTGCTTCCTCTAAACCCTCCTCCGGTGTTTCTCCGTTCAGCTCGGTTTGAGGACGGAGCTGCAGCTGAACAAAGCTGGGAGAGAATCAGGGACTTGTTGCTTCGACTCCAGGCCGAACAGAGAACAGGAACCAGGCCACAGGCGGCCAGAGCCGCTCCCGCTCCACCCAAAACCCCCAAAACACCCCAAAAAAACCCCAAAAAACCCCCAAAAAACCCCCCAAAAAACCCAAAACAGACACGGATAGAGAATAAAAGTCCACATCCTCAGTCTGGACGGAGTTTAACACCTGGAGGAGGAACATCTCAGCTCCCAGCGCACAAAACTCCTATCTGTGGATTTAAATCAGGCTTTTACGCGCTGAGCGCTTTGGACACTTTTTAAATCCTCGGTGTGAGTTTGAGCTTTTAAATGTTGAAATATTGATTAAAGGCTGCTGTTCATCCTGTGGGAACTCAGAACAAACCACGATGTAATTATTGCAGCAGATTATAGGACTGTAGCAGCAGATGCATTAATTCACAAACAGGCTGTTGGATGTTCACACGGTGGACAAAATCCACACAAACGACACAAATTCACACAATATTTACACGTTATTCAGTCAGGGAGGTGATTTTCTGCTGCTTAATCCGCTTTTTTACCCGTAAAACGTCAGAAAAATGGTGAAAATTGCAACAAGATGTTTAGATTTTTGTCCTTTTCTGCCTTAAATGACTGTTTCCTGCATTAGTTCCTTTATTATTCCAGTGTTTCACATTTTTTGCTCATATTTTCAACTGAAATGTGACTAAACTGGTCTAATTTGAGACATAGATGCCTTTTAAAGAGTTCGATTTAACATCTGACTTTATTTAGACCAAAAACACAGTTTGGATTCAACAGAATCCAGCTTTTCATTGATTTTTTTGAGTTGTTACAACTTCTGATGGAATTATGTTCAACCAACGAGCTAAAGTAAGTCGGATTAATTAACTTCTAATTATCTAACAATTGGTGGCAGGAATACAGTTTTCAGTTGATTATTTAGAAAAATTAATTAAATTTCATGTTATTTAAGTGGATTTTTAAAAGTATTTTCCACTTATTTAGCATATTTTTGGGTTAAAAATGTTAAATAAGCAACAAAAAACAATTAAGTTGCACCAATTAGATTCTTGTTTGTGAATTTTTGTGTGTTTTTAGTGTAAACACAAGTTGATTGTTAATAAAAATGAAGCTGATGAAAGGAAACTGTCCAGGTGACGAAGAAAAGGAGAAAAAAATCAAGTTAGAAATCCAATTTTATTAAGTTTCTTCAATTTAAAGTGAGTTTTAAATCAAATAACGCAGAAATTTGAGTTGAAATGAAGCCGAATGTTTAGTTGATGCAACATTAATACGTAAATTCAACTCAAAATGTTTATAAAAATCAAGGAAAGTTAACTTTTTAAAATGAATGTATTTGTTTTCTGAGGATCTTTGGCAGCTCAGTTTATTTAAATGAGGAGCAGTGATGCTCCACTACGACGCAAATTACTTTAACATTTAAAACCTTACAAACGGGGAGAGACAGAAGAAAATGAAAACAAGAGTGTGTTCCTGTGTGTGTGTGTGTGTGTGTGTGTGTGTGTGTGTGTGTGTGTGTGTGTGTGTGTGTGTGTGTGTGTCATTGTCTCAGTGTACAAAGCTTTGGGCAAACAGCCTCCACTTTCCTCCCCTCTTCCCCTGCAGTCCGTTGACATCTGTTTTCAGAGCCTCGTGCACCTGTACACACCAGAGCTGTGTGTGTGTGTGTGTGTGAGCGTGCACGTGTATATGTGTGTGTGTGTGTGTGAGCGTGCACGTGTGTGTGTGCGTGTGCACGTGTGTGTGTGTGTTCCAGAGGGGAGGAGGGAGGTGCAGAATGCAAATCCAGGCGTTTGTTCTGAGTCTAAGCAACGCAGCCCGACTGACTAACGACCATTTGGTGTGTGTGTGTGTTCCTGTGTGTGTGTGTGTGTGTGTGTGTGTGTTGCTGTGTGTGTGTGTGTGTGTGTGTGTGTGTGTGTGTGTGTGTGTGTGTGTGTGTGTGTGTGTTTGCCTCTTGCTGTCCAGGCCAGGCAGCTCTATTGTTGCAGCAACAGGCGTCGGTGGATGAGGACGCACCATATGGCCTCTGTGTGCTTTAGTCACCACCGCTGTGTGTGTTGCTGTGTGTGTTGCTGTGTGTGTGTGTTGCTGTGTGTGTGTGTTGCTGTGTGTTGCTGTGTGTGTTGCTGTGTGTGTGTGTTGCTGTGTGTGTGTGTGTGTGTGTGTGTGTGTGTGTGTGTGTGCTACTAAATGCTGCTGCAATATGGTGCCGTCTGTGGTTCCTCCTCTCATCTGCTTTCTGGATGAAAATCTGCTCCACAGATTGTTTCTGGATTAGAGGCGTAATCTGTGACGTCTCACTCTGTCGGGGTTTCCGGAGCACAAACGTAGTCCTGAAGTTTTGGATCAACAGGTGACTCATGGTGGAGACCGTTCTCCTGGTTCTGGCTTTATGGGAGAGTTGAAGGAGGAAGCAGCAGAAAAACAACCAGAACACTTTGATTGTTGATCCACAGAAACTTTCTCAGTGATCTGAGTTCTACCTTCATCCTGGGAATGTTTCCAGACTTCCAGCTCCTTGAAGTCTACAGAGGAGGACGTTCCCTGGAGAAAGTTCTAGAGGACACAGCTGTCAGTAGCTCTACTCTACAACTTTCTCCAGGGGACGTCCTCTTGGACAGTTTCTGAGTCATTTGAAAGGTTTTTGTCATTTTTTGGGACACATTTTAATCATTCTGGACATCTTTTGTCATTTTGAACAATTTTTTGAAACGTTTCTGACAAATATTGAGAAATTTGAGATGATTTTTTTGACAACTTTATTGACATTTTGAGCCATTTCTGATGAATGAAAACCACATCTGAGTTGTGGTAGAAACTGACTCCAGATCAGTTTTACATCCATCCAGGTGTTTCAGTGTAAACACTGAATCTGGTTTCTGTTCAGAAACATTTTTTTCTGTAATTTTATTCAGTTGTTGACTCACAAATTGGATCATTTTCAAGCAATTTAGGACAATTTTCTTTTCATTTTCAACATTTCCTGTAATTTTGGATCATTTTTGAGTCATTTTCTGTCATTTTTGAAGCATCATGGACTCATTTCTGTAAATCTTCAGTCAGTTTGGATCATTTTGTGGTAATTTTAGGAGAATTCTGACTCATTTTGGGCAATTTTCTGGTCATTTTCAACAAGTTTTATGTCAACGTGGATCTTTTCTCATCAGTTTGGATCATTTTTGTGTCTTTGGGATCATTTTCGAGTCATTTAGGACAAATTTTATTCTGAAATCATTTTCTGTAATTATGGGTCATTTTCAAGTCATGAAAGGTTTTTGTCATTTTTTGGAATGAATTTGGTTAAATATGAGACATTTTTGTCATGTCAGACAATTTTTTGAGTCAATTTTTGAATAAATTGGGGAAATATTGAGTCTTTTTTGACATTTTTTTTTGTCAATTTGGACCAATTTTGAGAAATTAGGGACAATTTTTGAGTAAAGAAGTTTGAGTAGTTTAGGATGAGATAATTTTGGAAAACTTTTGTGTGATTTAAAAAAAAATCAAATAATTTTGAACAATTCTGATGTGTGTTTTTGTACAATTTTGGACACTTGGTCATTTCAAACTATGAATTAATTAATTTATTTTTGAGTCATTTTGGACTAATTTTATCTCATTTTGAACATTATTTGAGTAAACGGGAAATATTTCAAGATTTTACTGCTTTTGGATAAATTTCGGTTCATCTTGAAAAGTATTTGTCATTTTAAAGACAAATTCTGAGAAGTTTGGGAACATTTTTTGTGCCATTTTGGGAAATACTGAGTCATTTGTTACAGATTTTTGTCATTTTGGACAAATTTTGAGAATTTTAGGATGATTTTTGTGTAATTTTGGACTTTAACTACATTTTGAGTGTTTGAATTCTGTTTAAAACTGAAACTAAATCAGTTTTACATCCATCCAGGTGTCATCATATAAAGACTATAGAATCTGAGTAATTTTGAATAATTTATGTGTAATTTTGGACTATTTTTGTGTCATTTTTAGCAATTTTTGAGTAATTTTGGGCAATTGTTGAATCATTTTTTACAGTTTTTTGTCATTTTGACCAATTTTTGAGAAATGTAGGATGATTTTTGAGTCATTTTTAACAAATTTTGAACAATTTCTGTCATTCCGAACAAATGTAGCTTCATTTTTATCTATCTTTAAGTCAGTTATGACAGTTGTTGAACAGGTACTGGTGTTTATAATCTTGGATAAACTGATTTCTAGAAAAATCTACAATAACTAGCAATAATCTGATGCATTTTTCTACAGTTTTGACAGCTTTTGGGTCGTTCTGGACTAATTCTGAACAAATTTGAATGTTTCTTTTGCCTTTTAAAGCTACTTTAGACCGTTATTTGGGTTTGTGTTCAGGTGTTTCTGATCTCGGTCTGTCAGGATTTAAATAAGTTCTGGATCTGGAAGTCGGATTCAGCCTGGTGTTTCCTGACCTCAGCAGGAAATCCACATTTCAACGACTTCTCGTGTCGTTTCCCGACTGGAGGCTGAGACTCGGTAACCAGCAGCTTTAGTGGAAAAATGTTTCCTGCTCAGGTTTTTCTTCTGATTCCTCACCGTCCTCTGACAAATCAGCCGGAAAATATCCCAGCATTCACCGCTGCTTTTGCTTCTCCTCCACTTTGTGACGTTTTCTGGTTATAATAAATAAAATAATCTATTGGAAGAACTTTTAAAAACTAATTATCTATCATGTTCTTCTTGCATATTAAAGCTTAAAATGTTCATAACTAGTTAAATGCGACTTTTCTCAGTTTAATTTGGGTTTTAAAGACGTTTTTTAAAAATGTGCTGAAATTAAACCATTAATCGGAAACTGTAAAAACAGAAAAAATCATCAGAATTTCACTTTTACGACGGTCCTCGAATGCATCATCAGTGACAAACAGTTCTGTTGGGAAAAATCCTCCAAATCTTAGCTGAAAATTGTCGTATTTCACTGCAAATTTTTAAATATAAAAAGTGTAGAATAAATGGTTTTCAAGAATTATTCTGGTTTTAAGCTGAAATGTAGTTATATTCTCTGCTCTGCACAGCCTGCAGTTCAACCAAAAACTCTCTGAATTTTTATCATGTAACTGTTGGTCGCAGCTCAGTCATTATAGGCTTCACGTTTGCACCAAGGACTGCAGAATTTTTAGTTTTTTCCAGAATCAGATTAATGCAAACACCTTATTTTCAGTGAATTTTTAAAATTAAAAATGTAGAATAAATGGTTTTCATGAAATTTCATGGAGTTTAAACTGAGATTTAGTCACATTCAACTGAAAAAATGCTGTAAGTTTTGTAATTTGACTGTTCATTGCTGAAATAAAAGCATCTATCGGAGCTTAAAACTGTAAAAACATAAAAAAATCATCGGATTTTCACTTTTACGACGGTCCTCGCATGCATCGTCGGTGACAAGTAGTTCTGTCGGGAAAAATCCTCCAAATCTGGGCTTAAATTGTCGTCTTTCCTCAAAATCTTTTAATTCTATGTCTCTTTTTTACAAAATTGCCAAAAATAAAGCGTTTCCTCTAGTTAGATTCTGTAAAAAACAAAAAATTCTGACATCTTTGAAGTAACCGTGATGTCATCAGTGACTCAGTTGTGACCAACAGTCATGTGACAAAAAAACAGGAAGTATTCGGCTGAACTGCAGGCAGTGTTTCCTCAAAGACACGGAAATTAAAGTGTAAATAATTAAACATCTGCAGCATATCGAGTATTTTTCTACCTGGAAAATGTGAAAGATGTCGATTCCAAGTTTTTTTTTTTGTTTTTTTTTTTTTGCATTTTTGTAAAAATAATAAACTTTTGTTCTAACGGCGTCGTACGGACATTTCTGAGTTACTGAAGCTAAATAGCCATATTAATGTAACTTCTTTTGTGACGATTAATTGATTAGTTGTCAATTATTTATTTAATCAACTATTTTGATTATAGATTAATCAATTTTAAACATTTTTAAAGAAGAAAAATCTAAATTCTGTTATTTTAGCTTCTTAAATGTGAATATTTTCTGCTTTGTTTCTTCCTCTGTGACAGTAAATCAGGACATTTGTCGTCTTTGCGGAACCCTGATTTCATTTTTCACCATTTTCTGACATTTTAGACCAAACAACCAATCCATAAAATAATTAAAATAATCATTTATTGCTCATGTCGCCAGTCTTCTGCTTCGTGGTTTTTTTTATTAGTGAGAAAGCTTTTTTGTTTTCTGTGCAGAAACTGATATTTGTGATTTATTCAGGATCCAAAACTTAACATAAAGCTGCAAAACTGCATCAAACTTCACATTTTTCCTCAATTTTTCACTTTTTTTGGGCAAATTTGGGCTCATTTAAGCTGCTGTAATCTCTCCTAGAGTTTTTGCAGAAGTTTAAACATCACCAGTGTCGTTTTTCCTGTCTGTTTGATGACATTTCTGCAATTAATTATTCTTTATCGAGTCATTTATGTGTTTTATTTGTCAGAGAAGTGAACAGAAACAATAATATCCTATTGAGCATTGAGGCTCAACAGTAAATATAGAACACAGTTACACATCCAAGGTGCTAAAAGCTGCTTTCCTTCTTCTTCAGTGGCTTATTTTGTGCGTCTGGTGTCGTTAGCACCCGGCTAACAGTCGACTGACGACGTTTTTACTGGCGACCGTTAAGTTTTAGCAGCTCAGATCTGAGGAGACGCCTGAAAGGAAAAAGACAAAACACAACAAAAACCAAACAAAACATTACAAAACTGAGACACAAAAGAACAATGAACAATTTAGTATTTTACTTCATGATCTAAACAACTTGTCATGATCTAGAAATGATTTTAAATTTATAGTTTTACTAATTTACAATCTGCAGTTAATGTCTTCTCTGGAATTTTTACACTTTGAGGGCCGGATTGGACCCTCTGGAGGACCGCTTTTGGCCCACGGGCCTCATGTTGGACTCCCATTTAGCTCAGTTATAAACAACCAGAACCTGCTGGATCCTTGTAGAACCTTCCAGAACCTGTGATTTTAGTGGAGCTCAGATGGATAAAGGTTCTGATTTGTCAGCCTCCAGTCTGGATGTTCACACTCATTACAGGGTGTCAGCGCTGCTGGAACCTCCACGGCCTCCTCTTAACATGTCTGTCTGAACATACGTGTGTCTGAACATGCGTGTATCTGAACATGCGTGTGTCTGAACATGCGTGTATCTGAACATGCGTGTGTATCTGAACATGCGTGTGTGTCTGAACATGCGTGTGTATCTGAACATGCGTGTATCTGAACATGCGTATGTCTGAACATGCGTGTGTCTGAACATGCGTGTGTATCTGAACATGCGTGTGTATCTGAACATGTGTGTATCTGAACATGCGTGTATCTGAACATGCGTGTGTGTCTGAACATACGTGTGTCTGAACATGCGTGTGTATCTGAACATGCGTGTATCTGAACATGCGTGTATCTGAACATGCGTGTGTATCTGAACATGCGTGTGTATCTGAACATGCGTGTATCTGAACATGCGTGTATCTGAACATGCGTGTGTATCTGAACATGCGTGTACGTGTGTATCTGAACATGCGTGTGTATCTGAACATGCGTGTGTATCTGAACATACGTGTGTATCTGAACATGCGTGTATCTGAACATGCGTGTGTATCTGAACATGCGTGTGTATCTGAACATACGTGTATCTGAACATGCGTGTATCTGAACATGCGTGTGTATCTGAACATGCGTGTGTATCTGAACATGCGTGTGTATCTGAACATGCGTGTGTCTGAACATGCGTGTATCTGAACATGCGTGTGTATTTCAGCATGCGTGTGTATCTGAACATGCGTGTATCTGAACATGCGTGTGTATCTGAACATGCGTGTGTATCTGAACATGTGTGTGTATCTGAACATGCGTGTGTCTGAACATACGTGTGTCTAAACATGCGTGTATCTGAACATGCGTGTGTATCTGAACATGCGTGTGTATCTGAACATGCGTGTGTCTGAACATACGTGTATCTGAACATGCGTGTGTGTCTGAACATGCGTGTGTATCTGAACATGCGTGTGTCTGAACATGCGTGTATCTGAACATGCGTGTATCTGAACATGCGTGTATCTGAACATACGTGTGTATCTGAATATGCGTGTGTATCTGAACATGCGTGTGTATCTGAACATACGTGTGTCTGAACATGTGTGTGTATCTGAACATGCGTGTATCTGAACATGCGTGTGTATCTGAACATGCGTGTATCTGAACATGCGTGTGTCTGAACATGCGTGTGTATCTGAACATGCGTGTATCTGAACATGCGTGTATCTGAACATGCGTGTATCTGAACATGCGTGTATCTGAACATGCGTGTGTATCTGAACATGCGTGTATCTGAACATGCGTGTGTATCTGAACATGCGTGTATCTGAACATGCGTGTGTATCTGAACATGCGTGTATCTGAACATGCGTGTATCTGAACATACGTGTGTATCTGAACATGCGTGTGTATCTGAACATGCGTGTATCTGAACATGCGTGTGTATCTGAACATGCGTGTGTATCTGAACATGCGTGTATCTGAACATGCGTGTGTATCTGAACATGCGTGTATCTGAACATACGTGTGTATCTGAACATGCGTGTATCTGAACATGCGTGTATCTGAACATACGTGTGTATCTGAACATGCGTGTGTATCTGAACATGCGTGTTCTGAGGCCTGGTGATGTCCAGACTGTCTCAGCATCAGCACCGTAGAGGAAGTAGAGCAGTGAAGGTCTTCCAGCTCCACATCTCCAGCGTGTCGGTGCTGATCTGCCTTGAATTACTGACGTGTTCTAAACGTGTTGCTCGAACACACGGAGACATGATGAGGCCTCTTCAGCTTCTCTCTGGTTTCCTGGAGTGCGTTTTAGCGGCGAGGAGGAATAAAAGGAGCTCGGCCGGTTTCTTTTCATCGCCGCTGCTTTTGCATTCCACCTTTGTTTTGTTTTTTAAAACATAAAATCAGGTCAGAAGGAATCAAAGCAGCTTCCATAAAGGAGTTTTATCATCAGTAATGGATTAACTGAAATATCCACCGTCTGAACTGTGAAATTAGAGACAAAATCACAGATTAGAGCCGAGTTTATATCTGTTAAAATGCTCATTTCCAGCTCCACAACTTAAATGTTTGTCATTTTACCCCATGAATCTTTTTTTTTTAAATTGCCACAATTGCACATCTATCTGAGCCACAAACCATGAAAACTGGGGAAAAAATGTTGTTTTGGGACAATTTTTATGTAACTTGATCATTTTAGGAGGAAAAAGACATCTGGGTTCTGTTAAAAACTGACACCAGATCAGTTTTACATCCATCCAGGTGTAACAGGTTAAAAATAATAGAAATTTTACCAGTTTTAGACAATTTTTAAGACATTTGGGACAATTTAGTGTCATTTTGGACAACTTTAGTGACGTTTTGAGCATTTGCATTTGAATTGAGGGATTATTCAGCTGAACTGCAGGCAGTGTTTCCACAGAATATAATCTCTGTATTATCATATCATATCCGTCATATTTCACTCTGGTGCAACATTCAGACCTGTGTATTATTAATATTTCTACATTTAGAAGACAAATCTGTGCAATAACAGTATTTTATTAGCAAATAGAAAATTGCTGTAGAATATTTTCCACATTTAGAGGAATCTTTGCATTAGCTAGAGCTCTTCCATGTGGAACAATCTATACAGTATCAATAGTACTTCTGTATATTCCTTGTTTATTTGGATTTTTCTACTGACTTTCCTACATTTTTGCTCCATAGCCTTCATATCTCACTTCTATGGGATCGATAAATGTTTATCCCACCTCGTGTTTGTGAAATAAATTGAAGAAATTCAACTTTGACTGTTTCCATAGAGGTGAAATGAGTAGAAATGAGCCTCAGTGAGGAAGAGAGAATGAGATACGGTGGATTTCTGCTGTTTGTTCAATGCAGCTGTTCCTTAAACATTTTTGATAAAATCCGGCTTTCTTCACGGTGGATTTCTGCTGATTGTCCTGCAGCTGCTGGACGTCGTCATGTTGTTGTTTATCCATCTTCTGTGGCTTGTTGTTTACATGTTGAACCTGCAGTCAGTCGAGGATTCGTCCTCGTAGGACCTCCTGTAGCTCCTCCGTCCCTAAACCCAAACGGATCCGGACGGATCACTGAAGCCAAACCTGAAGTCTAGAAACCCGGTTGGAGACTCTGGTTCGTTCGTTCGTTCGTTCGTTCTGTTTGTTTGGTTTGTTGCTGCTGTAAAGACTTTTTGTTGTCATGTGTTCATCAAAAAAAAACACCTTGCAGGCAATAAATCTGAACCTGGTTGTAAACCATGACTTCAACTTGTCTGAATGCCTGAGAAAAAAATTTGTCCAAAACTACTTGAAATTTGTCTAAAGTGATTTAAAATTGATGAAATAATCAAAAGAACTTTCCAGAATGACTCAAAATTAGTTCAAAATGCTTGAAACCTGGAAATGTGTTCAAAACAGTTGATAAAATTGGTCAAAAGTGGCTCAAATTTCTCCGAATTCACTGAAAAATTGTCCAAAATGTGCACCGATGGTCACTTAACTCTGCTGTGTTCCTTGTTGGAGTAAATATGAGCAGGTCATCAAACAGTGATGCAATATTATAAAAGTACTTTTACATCTGAGAGCAGTAATGAGTACTACTCCTAAAAACCTGATCAACCTTGCAGGTTTGTTGTCTTAGAAATCTGCATAATGTTGTATTTGCTGATGTGGCGTTCAGGGACGTTCGGCTCGGTCTGAAATCTCGCATCCAGCTGGACTGTTTGAATAACATGAGGGTCCTTGGATGATCTCACCTCGTCTTGGTGAAGATAAATGAAGCGTCCGCTCTCATGTCCGACGCTTTGGTCGCGTCTGAGTAAAAAATGAAGCCGAGCCGAACGCCGGTCCTTGAAGCGAAATAAAAAATATTCAGATAAGCGGAGAAACATCAGCGGAATAATTGTCTGGAACATCCAGACGTGGCATTGTAAAGTGGAACAATGTTTGCTTTGAGGATTACGTGAATAAAAACTCCTGGAAGCGGTTGAAAGCGGCGCCGTGGATCCGTCCAGCATCAGAGAGGAACCGACTGGATAACAGTCGACTTGTAAAGCAACAGGACCCCCGCCGAGACACAATCACATTTCATTAAACCGCGAGGAACCGGAGGCTCCGTGTATGTAGATCTGAAGTAGGAACCAGCTGCAGGGTCGTGGCTCGGGGCCCGGCTGGTCCTCCGGAGGCCTGGCACCGGCTCCGGACCTGCCCGGCGCTGGAGGCCCGGCGGTGGGAGGAGGACCAGCAGTCACAGCCAATTGTTGTGTGACTAATGTCTTTCTCCGGCCTCCATCTGCTGCTGGGCCCCTCGGATCGACTCCCACCGCCTCCACCGACCTCCTCCGGTTAACCTCTTTCTACACGGCAGCAGGGAGCTTCAAGGCAGGAGAAAGTTACAGGAAGCAGCAGGAGAAAGTTACAGGAAGCAGCAAAAGGAACAAAAAAATGAAGAACAAGTAGTTTTTTAATTAATTATACGTTTGAACGCAGAAAAACTTTATTTCATAACGAGGCTTCTTCATTTATTATGATAATTAGAACTGAATATGTACAACAGAAACAGGAGCGATGACATTTGAGCGACACGAGATGCTACGACGCTCTCCTGTCAACTGATCAATCGATTGATGATTGATTGATTGAGATCAATAACAGTTTGTCTCCTGCTGTTCTGCTGTTTCTTAATCACTTTAATCACCCACTACGTACGAGATCTTAAAGCGTTGTTAATTATTGTTTTCCAGACTGTTTTCGGTTAACCTGTAGCAGCCTGCTAACTTAGCCGCTAGCTGCTAGCCGTTAGCGTAGCCTTAGCCACTGTGCAGACAGCTAATGTCCTGATTTGTGTTGATGTTTGTGCTTGTTCTTCAGTTTTTGCAAATTATTTAGTGATGAAAATAATGATAGTAATAATCTAAAAATGCCAAATATCTGCATCAATAATCGATTGATCCCTTATTTATTTCCATTTTCTTAGATCACCGATACTTTGTTACTGATTGAGATCAATAACAATTTGTCTCCTGCTGTTATTCTGTTTTTTTAATCTCTCTGTTCTATCGCTTTATTTCTTATTGTTTTCCAGACTCTGTTTCAGGTTAATATGGCTAGCTGCTAACTTAGCCGCTAGCTGTTAGCATAGCCTTAGGCACTCTGAATGCAGCTAATGTCCTGATTTGTGTTGATGTTTCTGCTTCTTGTTCAGTTTCTGCAGGTTTTTTTCTTTCTGGCTGTTAGAACTGGGTGTTACAGTTAATCAGACTTTGCTCCAGATAGAGTTAGCCACAAGCTAAGACATACAGCTAGCCAAGCATTATTATTTATTGTTTTCAGGACTCTGTTTCAGGTTAATCTGTGGCTGCCTGCTATCTTAGCTGCTGGCGGTTAGCGTAAAAAGCAGCTAATGTCCTGTTTGTGTTGATGTTTCTGCTTCTTGTTCAGTTTCTTCAAGTTGTTTTCTGTCCGTCAGTTAGAACTTGGTGCTGAAGTTAATCTGACTTTGCTCCAGATAGCGTTAGCTGCAAGCTAAGAGAAACAGCTAACCTCCTAGCGATAGTGATAGCGATAGCCATAGCGCTTGCTAGCACCTACATGAGTCCTCCACTCTGCAAATGTGCTCATCTGTCTCTCTGTGTAAACAATGGCTCTTTGTGATTGAGGGTTCGCTGCTAAAGGAGCACCATGACAGAATCTTTTCTCTCGTAGATGGACCGAGTATTAGCAGTTGGCTAACAGCTAGTTTTGTTGTCTTTTTGAGACATTTTCAAAATTTGCTTGCAAGTTTGACAATTACATGAAAACTAACCCAAATAGTTTCGGACAAGTTCTACACTTCATGTTTCTGATGATCTCTAAGAAGGTTTATAGATGTTTATGAGCAGATGCTGGTTTCCTGGAAAATGTTTGTCATGCTAAATCTAAAGTCTAAGTCTAAAGTTCAGATTTCTGACTATAATTGTTGATAATTTGCTGTTTGTCCAAACTCCACTCACTAACGAACCAACTAAACTAATTTGTTTTCGACTAGTTAAAGACCATCAGCATCCTTTCGCTCCGTTATCATAAGCAGCTACAGATTCATTACTGTCCCATAATACTTTCATGGTAACTACATAGTAGTTTAATTAGTCAGTGCACGTTTGTGTGTTGTGTAGTTATTTATATACAAGTGGTTTAATTTGTTAGATTTTTATAAAATTTTCTCACTTGTGCATATGTAGAGAAACGTCGGCCATGTTTCTGCAGGTTTCCTCATACTTCTGTGGGTTTTGAGTCACGTACTTCAGCGGTTTTTTGTAGTTCGACTCTCTAAAACAGGCCTCCGATGCTTTTTGTGCATCAGAAGCTGCAGTACCTCAGTTTGTCCACTAGGATGCTGCTCCTGGTGTTAACATTCTTCCTCCACAGTTTATTATTATTATTATTATTATTGTTATTATTATTATTATTATTATTATTTACATGTTGACTGTAAAACAAACTGACCAAAACTATAAATTTATTACTGTTCTTTTACAGTGTTTGACCATAAAAATAAAGTTTTACTGTATTTAAAGCAGCAAAAATATAAATATCATAAAACTATTTTACAAATATTTGCCAGTATGTGGAAGAAAAATTCAGTATACTGAATATTAAGGGTTAAAAAAATCTGCATTTTTTTAAAAAAAAAGCTTAAAGATAATACTTCGTAAAATCATATAAAAGTGTAAAAATGCACACATTGTAAAAAAACTTTTTAGAAAATATAATTTGTTCTTTTACAATATGTGACCATAAAATGACAACATTTTTGCTGTAGTTAAATCAGCAAAAATATTTAAAATACTTTAAAAATAATTGAAAAGTAAAAGTATTAATAAAAATATTTTGCAGATATTTGCCAGTATGTGAAAGAAAAAAATTCCTCTAATTAAATCAGTAAAACAAAAAAATAAATAAAATTATTGTTATTTGCAAGTATTTGGGGGGAAAAAATCAGTTTATTTCAAATTATAAGTTTACCAAAAATAATGTAAACCTACAGATAATGTCTAGTAAAATTATGCAAAACACAATTAATTTACATGTTGATTATAAAACAAACAGGACAAAAGTGGTCATAATGTTCAAATTAAAAATCTCACAAATTTTCCTGTAGTTAAATTAGCAAACATATTTCTATTCTAAAAATATTTTATTGATTTTTGCCAGTAACTGGAAGAAAAAATTACTGTAGTTAAAACAAACTAAAATATTTTCAATTTTTTTTTTTTTTACAGTGTGTGACCATAAAATTAAGCCGTTTTATTGTATTTAAAGCAGCTAAAAATCTCAATTATTTCCAGATATTTGCTGGTGTTTTTACTCTTCCTGCACCTTTTAACCCTCGTGTCGTCCTGCGAGTCAAAATTTACTCATTTTAAAGTTTGAAAATGTGAAAAAATAAATATATTTTCACAGTGAAACTTCTGATGTCCACATTTTCAACATTTTTGGGAAATCTTTGAACATTTTTTGATGCAAAAAAAATGTTTAAAATGTTTCTTAAGAACGTTCACAAAAAAATCAATTCAAAATCAATTTTTATGTGAATGTTCTTAAACAAAATATTAGAAGTTTTACTGATATATCTGTAATCACTTTAGATATTTTTAGGATTTTTTTTAGAAGATTTTTACTAATTTTTTGAAAATATTTACAAGAATTTTCTTGCCAAATTTGGGGAATTTTTTGCAGAATTTTTGTATTTTTTTCAGACAAGGAAACAATATTTTTTGTGCCTGTAAATGAGGACAACAGGAGGGTAAAACGTTGCACTTCTCTGGCAGCAGATTTTCTCAGTTCATTCCCAGATTCACTGATTGTGCAGTTCGCTGCATGAATGACTGGACGCATGTTGAACCGCTGCAGGAGGGAGGAAGAGGCTGGAAGTCGGAGAGGAAACGGAACGAGTGTAAGGAAGGAAGGAAGGAAGCGTGAAGAGGGAAAGCAGAAAACGCTGCTGCAGCCGGCGGATGTTTTCCTGCTGCAGCGGTTCAAGCCTCAGGAGTCAAAGAGCCTTCAGGTGGAAACGCTGCAGCTTCACACGCATTCAGCTGCAGCAGAGCGTGTGTAGGTGTGTAGGTGTGTAGGTGTGTAGGTGTGTAGGTGTGTGTGTAGGTGTGTAGGTGTGTAGGTGTGTAGGTGTGTGTGTGTGTGTGTGTAGGTGTGTGTGTGTGTAGGTGTGTGTGTGTTTAACC
The DNA here is from genome assembly GCA_027123335.1 of Amphiprion clarkii. Lineage (NCBI taxonomy): Eukaryota > Metazoa > Chordata > Actinopteri > Pomacentridae > Amphiprion > Amphiprion clarkii. The sequence goes on along the minus strand of CM049570.1, from coordinate 38,226,767 downwards.
CTCGTGTCGTCTTGCGGGTCAAACTGACCCGTTTTAAAGTTTGAAAATGTGGGAAAAAATATTTTCACAGTGAAAACTTCCACATTTTCAACATTTTTGGGAATTTTTTTCAACATTTCCAGCGAAATTCACTGGATTTTGGTAGATTTTTTTTCTGAACGTTCTTTAAGAAAATATTAGAACTTTTACTGATATACATGGAATCACTTTAGATATTTTCAGGATTTTTTTTTTGGAAGATTTTTATTAATTTTTTGAAAATATTTATTTTTACTTTTTATTATTATTATCTTTTTAATTTTTTATTTCTTGCCAAATTTGGGAATTTCTTTTTAAAATAAAATTTTTAAGGGAAACGTGAAAGGAATTGTTGAAGTTTTCTTCCTGAAGATTTTGCAAATTTCTATAAATTTGAGGATGTTTTTTGCTGAATTGTGGCTGCCGGTAAACGAGGACAACAGGAGGGTTAATTGCGTTAAAAGCTGCCGCCCTGCAGGCCGCTTGCTTCAGCCTGTTTCAGGGACTCTGCATGGGAAGTGTGAACAGTAGAAGAGCAGACAAAATGACATGTGTTCGCCCGAGGGCCTGGCACTGCGCTGCTGTGTGTTTGTGTGTTTTCTGTGTGCATATGTCGCTGTGTGAGTGTGTTGTGAGGCCGCCAACCCTGCTGTTTACCGTGGGGGATTTTAGAAGAATTGTAGGCAGCTGGCAAACCCTCCAGTTCCTCTCTTCTCTCTTTTTTTTCTTTCTGCAGCTAAATCTGCTCGTAGCTGTGTGTCGCCGCCGTTCGCTCGGATTTGATGCAGCGCGACGGTTTAACAAAATAGGCAATTTCCCTTCGTGAAAAGAAGCAATAATTTGCCAGGAGCAGCTGGGAAACAGGCGTGCGACGTGTTGATCACAACTTAGAGATGTTTTCAGCGTCAATCGAACAGGTCCAGGAGAATGGAGCTTTTTTTCTCATTATATTTGTCCCATTTTCCTGAAAATGAAATCCTGCAAACTGAAAATCTAAATTTGGAAACTGAACAGCAGCAGGTTAATCTGTTTCAGGGTTTTATCAGCTCAAACCTTTCACCTGTTTTTTTTGTATTGTTAATTACAGCTGCAGCGATTAATCGATTAGCTGTAATATCAACAACCTACAAGACTAAAATCTGTAATTCCAGCTTCTTAAATGTGAATATTTTCTGGTTTCTTTCCACCTCTATGACCGTAAACTGAAGATCTTTAGCGTAAAATGACAACTAGACAAAAATTACTGCAAAAAGGCAAAAGAAATATGCAAGATGACTAAAAAAAAGCCACAAAATGCACCAAAATAGATGCAACAATGATCATAAAATAGAGCTGCAATGATTAACTGTATAATGTAAAAAAGGTCTGAATTCTTAAATGTGGATATTTTCTGGTTTCTTTTCTCCTCCATGACAATAAATTGAAGATATTTGGACAAAACAAGACGTTTGTCATCTTGAACTCTTTGGGAAAACACAAATAGATGCAGAATTACAGCAAAGATGCACAAAACAACTACAAAAAGATGCAAAAACAACTACAGATCTATGCAATTGATTGATAAGACACACAAATGGCTGCAAAACGCATGTAAAAGAGGCATAAAATGACCAAAAATAGATCAAATTATTGCAAAAAGGCACAAAACAACCACAAGAAGATGGAAAAATGACTACAGCGCTCTGCAGTTGATTGATAAACAAAATCAAGACAAATTGCTGCAAAACAACTGTAAAAAGAGACGTAAAAGCTTTAGATTGCAGTGAAAAATGAACCACAGTGAAGAAAAATGAGTAAAAAGCACCCAGAAACGTCTGCTTGGACTAGTAAAAGAAACAGCTGTGCTTGTTTTTGTCTGTTTTTCTTCTCTGTAGGTGTTCCTGGATTGTGGACCATCTTCCACTCCAGCAGTCCTCTGGTTATTCTTCTTCTTCCTGGTGGAGCTGCCACTGTTTAAGCTAACAGCCTCCAGTCCGTATCCGTCTGCAGCTGGCTGCTCCGCTGGGAGTTCATTATTGGTGTTATAACTCGTTTTAGCTCGAGTTTACAATCGGCGCTCATCATCTCCCGGCCGTCAAACCGTCACGTGGGACATTCGGCCGCCAGGATGGATCGCAGTAGCTGGAGCGGCAGCGAGAGTCCAGGCGAGGACATGGACAGACTGAGCGACTCTGGAGGCGATAAGACCATGGATGGAGACCCCGAGGGCGTCTGGAGCCCCGACATCGAGCAGAGCTTCCAGGAGGCCCTGGCCATCTACCCGCCCTGTGGGAGGAGGAAGATCATTCTGTCGGACGAAGGGAAGATGTACGGTGAGTGAAAAACATCTTCAGGTTGTTAGGAAGCGTCTAAACCAAAACTCCACCGGATGAAGCTGGTTCTCAACGAATATGTCCTTACAGCACACCAACTACCTGTTCTGTCCAGTGTTCGGACCAAACAGTAACCTCCAGAGCTTAGAAATAAAATAAAAGTACCAAAAACTGCAGTTCCTCTAGTGTCCACTTGAGGCTGGCAGTAGAAGCAAGTTCATCTCCATAGATTTCCATGTTAAAATGTCCAACTTTACAGCAGAATTAAACATGTTTAGAGCCTCATATGGAATCTGTTTTGGTCTGTAAAGCTAATTTCCTCCTTCATCAAACTGTACAGGTGCTCATTTTTTATATAAGTCACTCAATTAAATTGTATTAAGGCTTCAAATTTGGCAGAATTGGTGGTTCTCAATCAATACGTTTTTGAACAGTAGTGAACAACATGCACCCAACCCTGTTGATGACGTTTTTGTCATTTTCTGTCTCGTTTCTGTCATTTTGTGTCTTGTTGTTGTCATTTTGTGTCATTTTAATCTTTTTTTGTCTTGTTTTTGTCATTTTCTGTCTCGTTTCTGACATTTTGTGTCATCGTTTTGTGTCGTTTCTGTCATTTTGTGTCTCATTTTTGTCGTTTAGTGTGTAGTTTTTGTCATTTTCTGTCTCATTTCTGTTGGTTTGTGTCTTGATTTTGTTGTTTACATTATCAAACAGTTTTCCTAAGGAACAAAGGTTTTTTTCATCACATTGTCAGTAGGGCTGCAACTAACGACGAATCGATGAATCTTCTGAGCGTGATATGTCATCAAAGGTGGAAGTGAGTTCGCAATGCAGCAGAAATCACTGTCCGAGTGGAGCGTGGAACACGGACGGACATCCTCACTGTATCGTATACGTTTGATGACGTATCCTGCTCAGGCGATTCATCGATCCGTCGTTAGTAGCAGCCCTAATTATCAGCCTTGATTGAATGTCTCCCTCCAGCTCATATTATCAGGATCAGACTAATTCTTTGGACTGTTTTCCATCAGTCAGTTTGTCCTCTTGGTCAGCAGTAACAGCAGCTAAATATCTAGCTTCTACTGCTGAGAAAAAGATCACATTAGCATGGATTAGAGTAGAGTTAGCAAACAACACAGAAAACATGGAACAAAGATGATGTGGTTTGGACTAAACACGACGACTCAAAGTAACATCATGAATCTGTAAATGTGCAGAACAGGAACAAAGTCCTGCCCATGAACACCACCAATGCTGCTGTGTCAAACAAATATCATCATAATCTTTCATTTTCAACCAACTTTTCAACACGTAACATGCGAGTAAACCCGTTTCCCGAGGCGACACCTTATCAAGTGTTCAGGGTGAAAAAACAACATATTTGTGATCCTAATTTTAGTTTGTAGACTTCCAGAGCTGTTATAAAGGAATCAGTGGAGAGCGCTCTACTTAGAGGGGAAAAAAAGGAAAGCGAGTCACAGCTGGTGGCAGCCAGAGGACCATCTGTTCATCACTCTATTAGTTCACTAGAGTCTGTCTCACTATCCACCTATAGCTGCTTCACTTCCCTCTGTTTACAGCCCATCGCTGTTTCCTGTGAGACTCAAACCTCCGACCGACTTGTTCTCACCGTCTGAGAGCATTTCCACAGCTCCAGGATGTGTTTATATCACAGTTCAGCAGCAACACGCTGATGAGCTACTCAAGTCATTCACACCTTTTAAACACGGTTAGTCAGTGTTTAAATAGCAGCGATGCAGCTTATCAGTTAATAGTAGATTTAAACATTAAAACACAGTCTAATGGACATGTTTTTATAGGTGGATTGAGCTGTTTTTAAACGCAAACATGTAAGATTTGTCAAAAAAAAAAACACCTTTACCACCTCTTTATATGTGGCCAGAAGGCATTAACCTCCACTGAAAGCTTTGTCATGGTGCCCCGTTGTTAGCTTTGTCAATCTATAAACAAAAAATTATCTAAAAAAAAAGGTTAAATGTTGGCTACAAGAAAACTTATTTGAATAAAACTATTTCTGTCTCCCATGAAGCTCATTAGTGCTTTAGAAAAGTCAAAAACCACTATTGGTGAAATTAGAGACATTTTTTTGTAGGGATATCCCGATGCTATCTCAAAGATCGTGGCGGATCAGCGCATTTTTGAACCGATCTGTATTGAACCTTTAACAGTAGTAAAAACAGCATTGTGAAATGTGAACCGTGTTGCATGTAGGGACAAAACGCAAACACAAATGACAAGGAAATACGCTAATCCTTGGATTTGTGGCTTTTTCATGTCTGACTTCAAAAATCCACAGAGAATTCCAGTAATGTGTGGCTGGAAAGCATTAATCTGGAAAGCATTAATCACCACAGAAAGCTTTGTCATGGTGCCCTGTTGTTACTTTGTCTATCTACACACACACACACACATATATATATATATATATATATATGGGAATATCCTGGCGCTGTCTCAAAGATCATTGGATTGGATTATTGAACCCAACACTGTAGGGCAGGGGTGTCCAACATGCGGCCTACGGGACAAAAGCAGCCCTCCAGATGGTCCAATCCGGCCCTCAAACTGTAAAAATGACAGATATTAATTTTATGAGGTTTAAATCCTTAATATGTATAATAATCATCATAAATAACGCTAACCCCAATATTTAAACTGATCAGGTAAATTCATGAAGCCACAAAAAACTTTATAGCTGTTTTATTTAAATGTTCTGTATAAATAATGACTTCAAGCATCGGCTCTCCTGAACTCTTTTTGGCACCTTTTTGGCTCCATAGTTTGGATTTTACCACCTGCAGCTTTCATGTTCTGTTTGTTTCCTCTTTGAACCTCAGTTCAAGCTACAAGAGGAGGTGAGGAGGAAACAGAAGGTAACCAGCAGCCAGGTGTTCTCCTCAAAAACATCTATGAATGGAGCTTTAAGGAGCTTTACTGGAGAACAGGAACGATGTTGTTTTAATTCAGGAAACAGGAACTATCGTGAAGCTGGATGCAAAGCAGAATAAACGACCAAGTAAACAACCGTCCACATGCTGTAGTTAAACTAGATCAACAGTTGAACAGAGGATAAAGGATTGCAGCTGAACATGAAATAATCACATTTGTACAAAAATATCCTGTTATTTATGTTTCAAACTGCAGAAACAGCTGCATAAAGAAGCTTTCGTTCATTAAAGATTAGTTTGAAACATTCTCACATCATAAAAAGATTTTTATGTCGATTATTTTCTCAATTTATTCAATGAAGTTGTTGTGAGAAAACAGTGAAAAATGACGATAAATGTCTCGTTTTGTCCAAACATCTACAATTTACTGTCACAGAGGGGGAAATAAAACAGAAATTATTCACATTAAACAAGGTTTTTTTTTAAATTTTATTAGTCAGTTAATCATTGCAGCTCTATTTCACAGTCATTTTGCATCTATTTTGGTGCGTTTTGTGTCTTTTTTTTGTCATTTTACATGTTTTCGTGCCTCTTTGCAGTTATTCTGTGCATATTTGTTGCAATTTTACAGCTCTTTTACTGTTTTATTTCATCTATTTCTGTTCATTTTGTGTCTTTTCAATCATTTCCTTTGCTTTTTAGTCATTTTGCATCTTTTTGTAGCTGTTTTGTGCAGACAAATGTCTTGTTTTGTCCAAAGATCTTCAGTTTAGTGTCACAGAGGAGGAAAGAAACCAGAAAATCTTCACATTTAAGAAGCTGCAATCACAGAATTTAAACCATTTTTATTATTTACTATTCAGTTAATCATTGCAGCTCCACTTTACAGTCATTCTGCATCTATTTGTCGACATTTTAGGTCTCTTTTTAGTTGTTTTGCATGTTGTTGTATCATTTTACGCCTCTTTTACAGTTATTTTTGTGTCTTTTTGGTCACTTTCGTAGCTCTCGGATCAGTTTACATCTTTTAGTCGTGTGTTTTGTGCAGAGAAATGTCTTGTTTTGTCCAAATATAATCAGTTTACTGTCCTTGAGGAGGAGAGGAACCAGAAAATGTTCACATTTAAGAAGCTGGAATCAGAGATTTAGTCTTTTTCTGGCGAATCTGTTGTCAGAATAGTTCCTGGTTGAAACAGTCGACGGCTGGTTTCTTTTTCTTCATATAAAACTCTGATACTGAAACTCCGTCTGTCTTATTGATCAGCAGCCGATCGATCGTCTCCGTCGGTTCCTGATCGGCGGCTTGTTGTTTGTTTGTTTACCTTGTTGACTCCGGGTTGTTGACATGTTTATCACGGAGGCCTAATGGAGTCAGACAGGATCTGAGCAGAGCAGCTGTTTAATTCATGCATCTGCTTCATGTGACCCCTGAGATTTATTATTTTGGTCCCTTCTGTGACTTTTTATTAGTAATTTTGCATGTTTTTATGCCTTTTTGCACTTAATTTGAGTCTATTTTTGGTCATTTTACTGTTGGTTTGCAGTCATTCATGTTCATTTTGTGTCTTTTAAATCCGTTCTCTTTCTCTTTAGTCATTTTGCTTCTATTTTGGTGTGTTTTGTGACTTTTTTTAGTCATCTTGTGTAATTTTCTACCTTTTTGCAGTTATTCTGAGTCTATTTTTGTCCTTTTTGCCTGTTTTCCAGTTGTTTTGCATCTAATTGTGTTCATTTTGTGTGTCCTTTCAAGCAGTTCTCTTGCTTTTTGGTAATTTTGCATCTTTTTGTAGCTGTTTTGTGTGTATTTGCAGGAATGTAGCAGCAGTTTGCATTCATTTTGTGATTTTTTTTTAGTCATCTTGAATATTATTTTTGTTTTTTTTGCAGTAATTTTTTGTCATTTTGCACTTATTAACAGTTCTTTTGCAACCATTTGTCTTAATTTAGCATCTTTTTGTCTTTTTTTGTGTGTATTTGCAGTAATGCAGCGTTTCCCAAAGAGCCCAGAATGACAGATGTCTTGTTTTTAATCGTTATTCTGCTTTTTCTGCAACATGCTGCCTTATAAAGCCAAACCTCTGCTGTCTTTAATGCTGGTTTAGGTTAGAAAAAGATGAGTGGCGGGTGAATAATCCAACAGCAAAGTAAGATGTGGGTCTAACAATCCCCCGCTGGCAGCTGGACAACGACTGAAATAGAAAAGAAGGAGAAAAAGGTACAGGAAGTGGCGAGATGAACTTAGTGGGAGAGAAAAATCAGAATGAGCACGATGGAGAGAGAATAAATAAAAAGGTGAATAATGGAGCTATTATCCCCGGCAAAGGTACAAAGTAATGGCAGCAGCAGCCTTGTTGTCGTATAAGTCCAAAAAAAACTGATATCGAACCTTCTGGCCGCTTTAGCTGGATGTTAAAAACAGATGTTCCAGATGTGGTGGAGGCTGCAGCAGTCAGATATTCACACATTCTTTCATTTCAACAAACTTTTCTGCTGTTTTCTGGTTTTATTACGTCTTTGAATGGACTCATTTTACATTAACTTTTGTTCAGTTTAGTTTATTTTGATTCAAACATGTTAAAAATACGAAAGATGGGAATGAATTACACAATAAATAACATTTTGCAGTAATACAGTGAAGATAGACGTGAGATAAATAAACAATAAATAACCTAAAAGACTCTAATAAATAAAACACAGATAAAAAAATAAACCTGCAAGCTTTTCTGGAAAATGTGCATAAAATGAATCTTTATTGTCCTTTAAACAGCTCAGATTAATGATAAACAATAATTAACATAATTCAAGGTTTGTTTTCCATTAAATGTTAACAGGAGCTGAAGTTTAGTTTGTTGCTTCCAGTTGTTTAGAATTATTTTCTCTGAGTTTATTAAAAACCTGCAGCATCAGTTTTACATCCATCCAAGTGAGAACCAGAATTACCAGAAAATTGTCCAAAATGACTTGAAAATGATCCATAATTACAGAAAACTTGTTGAAAATGACAAGAAAATTGTCCAAAATGAGTCAAAATTCACCCAGAATGACTACAAAAATGATCCAAACTGATTAAAGATTTGCAAAATGACACAAAATTAGTCCATGATGCTTTAAAAATGATAGAAAATGACTCAAAATTTGACAGTGAAAATTTGTCATAAATTGCTTGAAAATGATCCAATTTCTGAGTCGTCAATTGTCTAAAACTATAGATTTAAATGTTTGTGAACAGAAACTAGATTTAGTGTTTAGATTGAGACACCTGGATGGATTTAAACTGATCTGGTGTCAGTTTTTACCAGAACTCAGATGTGTTTCTCCTCCTAAATGTCCTGGTTCTATCTGCTGGACTGATGAAGTTCTGAGGCTCAGAAATGATGGAAAAAGTCCATTAGAAAGTGATAAATCTGGCATGAAGGTTTTACTTTGTCTCTAAATGAAGCTGTTTGCAGGAACTGGAAGAGGAACCAGCAGCTGTGATGGTTTCAGTGAAGCTGAGAAGTGGATCTCTGGATGTTCTAATGATCTCTGAGCTCTGGGCTCCAGGCCAGTGTTGGTCCCTGAGGTCCTCCTCAGTGGTCAGCGAGGTTCTGACCTCCTTCTGAGGAGCTTTTCTAGGAGTCTTAATCACTCACTGAGTGTCGGGAGCAACAGAAACCGACTGCAGGAAGTTCAGATTTTCAGATTGCTGGTTAACATTTTGGCTCTACTGAGGCGTTTTAACTATAAATTCTCCTTGTGGCGTCTTAAACTGAGACTTATTGGGTCCCAGTGAGACTCATTCATGCTTTTATTCCGTCCAGAATGAACTCCTGCAAAGCTCTTCTCAATCAGACGTTCATGCTCTGCTGCTGATTCTCAGCTGAATTCAATTTAAGCTTCTGTTTATCGTCCACAAGTCTCTGAGACGGACATCTGTGAGGCCTGCTGGTCTCTACTGTCCACAGGGATCGCTCAGCACTGTGGAAAAAATTACATTTCAAGCATTTTATTGTATTTTCCTTATTCTGTAAAGATACAGGTAAGAGGATGTAAAATAACAGGGAAAAAAGTGTAAATTTCACTTGTTCACTGTAAAAAGGAAGGCTAAAGCTGTAAATAACGTTTATATCATAAGTCTGTATTTGTTTTTATTTGTTCTTTTCAGTTTGATTGTAAAGTTACACTATTTATACCATGTTTAAATCAGTAAAAATATAATTTTTACCAGATATATTTCATTATTTGAAATAAAAAATATGTATATTAAGGAATGAAAACTTGTAAAAAAAAAAAAAAAATTAAAATGTTATTTTACGGATTTTGTCTGTTTAGTTAAATTGCAGATAATAAATAGTAAAATGACACAAAAATGTGTAAATGTATATGTTAACTGTAAACCAAAAGGCCAAAACTATAAATACCATAATTTCAATCATCAGTTCACGTCATATTCCTAAATATCTGCATACTTAGTAAAAACAGAAAAAGAAGAAAAAACCTTCCTCACCAGTGCAGCACTTAAAATGAATAAAATGAAAACATTCAGATCAATAAAATGAATTTAAAACATGATGCAGTGGATGTTTAAAATAGCAGCAGGTTAAAATTCAACAGGTGAGAAGGATAAAAAATGCATTTTATTATTTTTAGGAATTAGATTTGAATCCAAACTATTATAATTCAGTTGCAGCAAATGATTAAAGTGGATCAAACTAAAAACAGCTGCATTCATATTAATTGTTCCCTTCATTCTGGATTCATTTAACTGAAATGTGTGTCACCAATTGAAGCCGTTGATTTCAAAAAACCTCTTAAACTTCCGTTAATGAGCTGAAGAGCATCATGGAGGATGCAGTGAAGGAGGCTTTTCTAGAGGTCGCTGTCCTTGAAGAGCTGTTTATTGTTTTACTCTTTATTTGTGCTTCTGTTTTATAAAACGTTGAAATCTTGTAAGGCTGCTACCTGGCCAGGACGGGACTCCCTGCTTAAATTAAAATGAAATAAAATTTAAGTCCAACTGCTAGTGGAAGTGGAATTTTGCAGATCAAGCTGATGGATTTAGAGCTAAAGGCCCTGGTTCTGGTTCTGGTTCTGGTTCTAGTTCTGGTTCTGGTTCTTGTTCTGGTTCTTGTTCTAGTTCTAGTTCTTGTTCTAGTTCTGGTTCTGGTTCCGTGTTCTTAAATCTTCACGTATTAAACATGAGCTCTGTGTGTTTTTTTAGCCTCAGCTTCTGGTCGTCACGCTTGACAAACATCTGACTCCAACCTTGAAGTCTTTCACCGAGCAGAAGGGAACAGCCAGAGGAGGGGGGAGGAGGGAACAGCCAGAACAGAGGAGGGAGGGAGGATGGATGGAGGACTGAAAATGGATGGAAGGATAAAAGATGGAGGGAGGATAGGATGATTGATGGATGAGTTAGTCGGAGTTAGCAGGAAGTCTTCAGTGGGTAGTGATGGATGAATGGATGGATGGAGGGAGGGAGGGAGGGATGGATGGAAGGAGGGAGGGAGGGAGGGATGGATGGTTGGATGACTGAAGATGGATGGATGGATGGATGGATGGATAAAAGATGGATGGATGATGGATGACTGAAGATGGATGGATGGATGGATCTAGGATGGATGAATGGATGGATAAAAGATGGATGGATCTAGGATGGATGATGGATGACTGAAGATGGATGTATGGTTGGATGAGTGAAGATGATGGATGAGTCAGTCAGAGTTAGCAGGAAGTAGTCTGTGGGTAGTGATGGATGGATGGAGGGAGGGAGGGATGGATGATGGATGGATGGTTGGATGACTGAAGATGGATGGATGGATGGATGGATAAAAGATGGATGGATGATGGATGACTGAAGATGGATGGATGGATGGATGGATCTAGGATGGATGAATGGATGGATAAAAGATGGATGGATCTAGGATGGATGGTTGGATGACTGAAGATGGATGGATGGATGGATGGATGGATGAAAAAAGATGGATGGTTGGATGACTGAAGATGGATGGATGGGTGGATGGATGTTGGATGACTGAAGATGGATGATGACGGATGGATAAAAGATGGTTGGATGGATGATGAATGGATGGAGGGATGACTGAGGGTGGATGGATGTATGGTTGGATGGATGGATGGATGGATAAAAGATGGATGATGGATGACTGAAGATGGATGGATGGTTGGATGAGTGAAGATGGATGGATGAGTCAGTCAGAGTTAGCAGGAAGTAGTCTGTGGGTAGTGAAGGATGGATGGATCTAGGATGGATGGATGATGGTTGGATGACTGAAGATGGATGTATGGTTGGATGAGTGAAGATGGATGGATGAGTCAGTCAGAGTTAGCAGGAAGTAGTCTGTGGGTAGTGAAGGATGGATGGATCTAGGATGGATGGATGATGGTTGGATGACTGAAGATGGATGTATGGTTGGATGAGTGAAGATGGATGGATGAGTCAGTCAGAGTTAGCAGGAAGTGCTCTGTGGGTAGTGAAGGATGGATGGATCTAGGATGGATGGATGGATGGATGGATGACTGAAGATGGATGTATGGTTGGATGAGTGAAGATGGATGGATGAGTCAGTCAGAGTTAGCAGGAAGTGCTCTGTGGGTAGTGAAGGATGATAATTCACCGTTAAGCCTCCTACAAAGACCAGCTGCCCCTCTGGAGTCAGATGTCAGCCTCCTCCTCCTCCAGCTCTGTGTGAGTGTTGGCGCTCATGCACGTACATGCACGGTTGTGTGTTGGCGCTCGAGCTCGTACGTGCACGGTTGTGTGTGGGCGTGCACGTCGTCAGCTCCCGACTGCTGGGAGGGAAACACCTGCAGGAGGAGCTGCAGATTTTATCAGTAAACCTCCACCGCTCTGGACACGAGCACGCCCCCCCTCCACGTGCACGCCCACACGTGCACGCTCACCATCTGCTAGTTAGTCCGGCTATTGTTGGAGCCGTTTGGGAGGAGAGTAGAGGTTTGGCTTTGTGCTGATCTTGACCATCGGTTGGCCAGCTGGCAGGACTTTGGTTTTCCACTCGGCTGCATCGGAGACGAGCCAGAAGAGAAACGAGACGCGAGAAAAACAAGAAGAGCGGCAGCTAGATTAGAGGATTTCACCATTTATCTAGAAAAACAACAGTTAAACCAGAGGATTTTACCAATTTATGTGGAAAAATAAGAGTTAGATTAAAAATTATCTGGAAAAATAACATTTATCTGGAAAAATGGCAGTTGTGTGGGCTCTACAGGATCTGTCAGTTTCTCTCATTCATTGTGTATGTGAAACGCTGCATGCTGGTTGCGTTGTGTTGCGTCTCTCCAGAGCTGCCCACAGCTCATTTGCATAAGGTAAACTTGACTTCTACTTTATGCAAATTTGGTGCGGGGAGTGGAGATCTGACGCATCACGAAACTTTCGTCAAACGTCTAAACCAGCCATCATTGAACTAAAATCAGGACAGATTCAGCAGATTATTTCTCACCTCTAATGCTTTCAGAAATACTTTTTGCTGAACTGTTTTTGTAATAAAAGAGAAAGTTTGCGACCGAGCCGCCATGTTGGTGTGACGCTTCTACCACATGGAATGTAATAATAATAATTTTCTTTATATAGCACCCTTAAGAACAGCGTTCACAAAGTGCTTCGACAGTCAAAACATGCAAGACGGACGATCAAGCAAGATATAGGAGACGAGTCACAGCAGTCAGTTAAAATAAATAGTAAAAACGATGATAAATTAAATGCACAATTAACTAGATTAGAACTCACAACAAACAAAGGAACTAGGCAGTTCAAAAATGAAAGAATAAGACTGAGGGTTAAAGTTAGAAATCAAAAATCAAAAAGTCAGAGAATTAAAAAACATTTGAGAGACGACATCAGACCAAAGAAGCAGGCAGCTGAAAGTAAAATAAAACAGGGACTGAAGGTCTGAAGGTCGGTCATGTGACCATCTAGTGGCCCACTAGTGATGCTACGTATCCACAGGATCCGTGTTTCTTGCATGTAAACGTGTTGCATCTGAATATCGTCCGCTTGGTGGGTGGTCACTAGTGGGTCACTAGGTGGTCACATGACAGACCTTCAGTCTGGTAGAAACGTCGGACCAACAAACTTTCTCTTTTATTACGAAAACTGTTCAGCAAAGAGTATTTCTGAAAGCATTTGAGGTGAGAAATAATCTGCTGAGTCTGTCCTGGTTTTAGTTCAATGATTGCTGGTTTAGACGTTTGAAGAAAGTTTCGCGATGTGTTGGCCCTCCAATCCCTCATCGAATTTGCAGCAAAGTAGAAGTCAAGTCTCCTTTCTGTAGACGCTCCGGATCGCAGCTCAAAACACGTCGCAACAGAACCAGCATGCAACATGGTGTGTTTCACATAGACAATGAATGGGATGCGTGAAACTGACGGATCCTGTGGACACGAACCGCCATCATCATTCCTACTTTATGCAAAGTCGATGCGGCGTGCAGAGGTCCGACACATCAGGAAACTTTCATCAGACGTCTAAACCAGCCGCTGCTGAACTAAAACCAGGACAGATTCAGCAGATTATTTCTCGCCTTGAATGTTTTCACTTTACACTGAACTGTTTTCGAAATAAAAGAGGAAGTTTGCGATCAAGCCGCCATGTTGGTCTGAAGTTTCTACCGGACTGAAGATCTGAAGGGCAGTCATGTGACCTCCTAGTGGCCCACTAGTGACCGCCCACCAAGTGGGTGATTTTGAGATGTGACACATTTACATACAAGAAAAATAGATCCTGTGGACACGTACCATGACCCGCCCACCAATGGGACGATATTCAGACACGTTTCCATGTTGGATAAAACGTGCCTGTGGACACGTAGCTAACGTTAGCTCTGGTGCTAACAGCAGCATGTTTTACATTGAGGTGATCAGAAAACTCTTTCTTGCACAATTTGCAAACAACCAGGCTTTTATCCAAACTGCCATCAGGAAGAATTTTAAAAGAAAACTTTCCACCCAACAAGCTCAATACTGTCTCTCTTCACTGTTCACTACGTCCTGTGGATCTTCTTCACGACTGAAAAACAGACTTTATGTTCATTAGCGCCACCTACAGGTCTGGAGTGTTCATCAGAGTTACTGAAGTGCCAAAAATTAGGGAACTGGAAAAGGTACTATTAAATGTGTTATTTTTTAACGCGTTATTTTTTCTGTAATTAATCGAAATTAACGTGTCAAACTGAGCTCTAGTTATAATTTGATACTGTAAAATACACACTGCAGAACCTAAGATGCAAAAAATACACTTGCTTGCTTTAGTAATCGATTTTATAACAAACATAAATAAAAATGTGAATTTTTCCTGGTTTCCTGAAGACTTTTATCCATTTTTCTCTTGTAGATGAGCCAAAGTTTTATTTTTTTTCTTTCTTTAGCAGTTTTCAAATGGCTAGTTTTGTTTCCTTTTCTTCTACTCAGTTCATTACAGCTATAGCGCCCCCTTCTGGTGGCAGGTTTATTCATTGTCAGCATCATTTATCAGCAATAAAATAAATAAAATATTCTCGACAGGATAAACCACATGCTAACCAGTTAGCTGCATGCTAACTGGTCTTTAGTAGAAACAAGCTTTTATTTTTTAGCAGTAATAGCAAACAAAGTTTAAAAATGTCTTAAGCATCCATGAAATGTTTTTTCTGATAGTTTTTCTTCACATCATTTCAAAAGTTTGCTCCTCATTTCTTTGATAATTCCACTAAAACGTGTTTTTTTTTTTTTTTATCTAAACACAAACTTTCTCCACGTAAACTTGCGGTTTTCTGCTTCCTTTCTCTCTCGGCCTCGCTAATCCATACCAGCCAGGTCATGCTGAGTCTGCTGTGCTGCCTATTGAATGGGCTGAATTATTCAGCACGGTAAGCGTGCATGTGTGTGTGCGTGCACGTACGTGCACGCTCATAAGCATGGGTACAGCTGGCCTGCTGGTTCCTTTAATCAGGGGACGGCCGGTCCGCATGAATGCCTGTATTGTTGGGTCATGTGTATTCAGGGCCATGGCGTGTGTGAGAGTGTGTGTTTGTTAGCGTGTGTGTGTGTGTGTGTGTGTGTGTGTGTGTGTGTGTCGGGCTCAACAGGGGTATCGGTGATTACAGCGTTTCTATGTGAAGCTGTGCGTCACCGGGTCGCTGGGTCAACAGCTCTAAATCAGCCACTAAGATGTTTGTCAGGGTCATATGATTTCTGGGGTTTAACATGCGTGTGTGTGTGTGTGTGTGTGTGTGTGTGTGTGTGAGAAAAAAGAAAAAACAAAGCATGTGTCATGTTTCATGCTTTGTGTCTTTTGCCTCCAGGTCGCAACGAGCTGATAGCCAGATACATCAAGCTGAGGACGGGGAAGACGCGAACGAGGAAACAGGTAATGATGAGGCGGCGTTTTAAATCCAATCACAGCGTCTGCAGAATGTGTCACTGCAGGAAATCACGTTAAACAGAGATTAAACTGCAGCCATGAAGAGAGCCGTGATCAGTCCTCATCACAGAAGAGAAGTCATAAACTTTCAATTTTAAAGGGGATGCAGATAAGAGAGGGGGCTAGAAGCAGAGTGGTCGAACCCACAACCCAAATATAATGTTACAGTGGTAATATTGCAGCTAAAGCTATAGAAAGAAGCTACACAGCTAAATTAATACAAAGACAGCTGAATACACAGCTATGGCCATAAAAACATGCTATCTGCATAGCTAAAGTTATAGAAAACAGCTAACTACACAGCTGAAGTTATTGAAAGAAGCTAATTATGCAGCTAAAGCTATAGAAAGAGGCTAACTATGTCGCTAGATTAATACAAAAACAGCTAAATACACAGCTATGAACATAAAAAGTCACTAACTACATAGCTAAGGCCATAGAAAACAGCAAAAAAAAATCCAAATTTTGACTAACAGCATCAAGATACATTAACAGATAGACAGAAGCAACATACTTTGAGTTGTGTGAAATGATTTGAGGAAGGAATCTCCCACATTTCAGCCCCAAAATTGGTCCTAGAATAGTAGAATTCCAAACTGATTTGTTTTGACTGATGGCATGAAGTTGCATTAACAGATAAACAGAAGCAGCGTACTTTGACTGATGTGAAGTGATTTGGGAACGGATTTTCCCACATTTCAGCACCAAAGTTGGTCCTAGAATAGTAGAATTCCAAACTGATTTGTTTGCCGAATGGTAGCTGAAGTTTAATTTGTTGCTTCCAGTTGTTTGGGATTATTTCCTCTGAGTTTATTGAACTTCTACAGCATCAGACAGCAGCAGGATCTATATGTGCTCTGCAATTTTACATCTATTACAAACTGAAACGTAAAGTTTAGTTTGTTGCTTACAGGGTTAGGGGTTAGGGTTGAGAGAGAGTTAGGCACATTTGATGTATTTCGAGTTGTGTGAATTGATTTGAGAAAGGATTTTTCCACATTTCAGACCAAAACTGGTCCAAAAACAGTCGAATTCCAAACTGGTTTGTTTTGACTGATGGTGTGAAGTTGCATTAACAGATAAACAGAAGCAGCGTACTTTGACTGATGTGAAGTGATTTGGGGACGGATTTTCCCACATTTCAGCACCAAAGTTGGTCCTAGATTAGTAAAATTTCAGTTGGTTTGTTTTGCTGACAGTAGCTGCAGTTTGATTTGTTGCTTCTGGTTGTTTAGGATTATTTCCTGTGAGTTTGTTAAATAACTTATACACACAAAACAGAAGCTAATTAATTCACTACTCGTAGTTCTAAATTACAGCAGTAGATGACACTGTGTGCTTTTGTTCACCTTAGACAGCTGCAGGTGAATTATTAAATGATTATTTAACTGTGAAAGTCAGATTTAGTGTTGATTTAACATTTGCATCCTTGACTTTGTTCTAGATGCGCTGCTAAACATGACCTCTATAGTCTTTAACCCTCCTGTTTACCCTTTTTAAGGTTTGAAAATGTGAAAAAAAAAATATTCACAGAAACGTCCACATTTTCAACATTTTTTGGGAAATTTTTTGAACATTTTTTGGTGGAAAAAAAAGAAACGTTTAAAAAATGTTTCTTGAAGAACGTTCAGAAAAAAATCAAACAAAAAATCCAGTGATTTTTGCTGCATTTTGGTTGATTTTTTTCTGAATGTTCTTCAAGAAAAAATTAGAATTTTTACTGATATATATGGAATCACTTTAGAGATTTTTATAAATTTTTGGAAAATATTTACATTTTTATTTATTTATTTATTTTCATTTCTTGCCAAATTTGGGGAATTTTTTTTTTTAAATTAAACTTTTCAGGGAAACTTTCAAGGAATTTTTGGAATTTTTCTCCCTGAAGATTTTGCAAATTTTTATAAATTTGGGGAATTTTTTTTGCAGAATTTTTGGATTTTTTTTCAGACGAAGGAACAATATTTTTTGCTGCCTGTAAATGAGGACAACGGGAGGGTTAAATGCTTAAATATGGCAACAAGTACCCATGTAGCAATAAAAGCATATTTTACCGAAGCATTTCCGTCACACGCTGAGGTTATAAACACATTAAAAATGACATCTGGAAACAGTCTGCCGAGGTTTTGTGACAGATCGCAGCAGCAGAGCGTGAATGTGTCGGATGCTGGCCGGCGTTCCCAGGTGTCTCTGCTCTCAGAAGATGTGCATAGATGGATCTATTCACTGTTGTCAGGGGAGGACTGAGTGTGTGTTCGCCCTTCCAGTGTGGCAACAGGCCTTTCATAACCATGGCAACCTTCTGTTTGGTCCTTCCTCCTCTTCCCAACCCTCCAACCCCCTTTTTTCCTGCTGCCCTCCTCTCCTCTCCTCTCCTCTCCTCTCCTCCTCTCCTCTCCTCTCCTCTCCTCTCCTCTCCTCTCCTCTCCTCTCCTCTCCTCTCCTCCTCTCCTCTCCTCCTCTCCTCCTCTCCTCCTCTCCTTTCCTCTCCTCCTCTCCTCCTCTCCTCTCCTCCTCTCCTCTCCTCTCCTCCTCTCCTCTCCTCTCCTCTCCTCTCCTCTCCTCTCCTCCTCTCCTCCTCTCCTCTCCTCTCCTCCTCTCCTCCTCTCCTCTCCTCTCCTCTCCTCTCCTCTCCTCTCCTCTCCTCTCCTCTCCTCTCCTCTCCTCTCCTCTCCTCTCCTCTCCTCTCCTCTCCTCCTCTCCTCTCCTCTCCTCCTCTCCTCTCCTCTCCTCTCCTCTCCTCTCCTCTCCTCTCCTCTCCTCTCCTCTCCTCTCCTCTCCTCTCCTCTCCTCCTCTCCTCCTCTCCTCCTCTCCTCGCCTCCTCCTCTCCTCTCCTCCAGGTATCCAGTCACATCCAGGTCTTGGCCAGAAGGAAATCCAGGGAGTTCCAGTCCAAACTAAAGGTAAGATGTGAGGAAATAAATCCCGTTTCTGCAGAGACGCTGGTGTGTTCTTACAGGATTAGCACCAATCACTGCAGTGGGTGAGAAATAGCGCCACCTGCAGGCAGACAGGTGGATTCTACAGATTCTAAAAACACATCCAAATATCACAAGTCTCACACTGCTCAGATCTGCAGTTTAGATGTGCAAAAACTCACCAAAAATACTCCAGTTAATATGAAATGATTGTATCATTGTTTTAAATGCAGACTGCCAGCTGCAAAAGGAACATTTAGTATTTTTTTTACAACCCGATTGAGCCTGAAAAACTGATTTCTGCTGTTTGATGTGAGAAACAGAACAATTTAACAGTTTTTCAGTAAAAAAAAACAATGAATCCTCTGAATTCCGAGTAGTTTCTGGGTGTTTTTTTTCTTAGTTTTTTGCTGTTTTTTTTTTTGCTCCCGTCTCATTTTTCTTCACTGAGGTTCATTTTTTCTGCATTCTAAAGAATAAAGGAGAGAAAACTCAGAACTGTCAGTATGATGCAGTTAGAATTGTTTTACTAAATTTTTAAAAAGCGGAATCAACATGTCCAACATTTTTCCCAAAATTTTCCTGAGACTGGAAATAAACTGAAGCTCCACATACTGTAGATATTTCATTCTTTATGTTTTTAATTAGTTTCCATACTTGACTCTTCTGTTCTCGGAGTAAACACTGCCTGCAGCGCAGTCGAAAAGCCTCTGAATTTTTGCTGCGTCACTGTTTGTCAAAGCTGAGTCATTGTTTTCTTCACGGTTACACTGATGAAAGCAAAATTTTTTATTTTGACCAGAATCATTTTAGAGCAAATTGTTTATTTTTAGTGAACTTCTAAAGAAAAAATCCCAGTTTTTAAGCTAAATTTCCCCAACATGTAACAGATGAGTAGTTCAAAGACTGTAGGAAACATGAAAATCCTGCATTTTTTTCCTTTTTTGCAGCTTTTATTATTTTTTTTTTAAATGCTACATGCCTTTCAGAATCTGCTGCAGGTTTTGGACTTTAGAGGGTTTTTTTAAATCTCTTTCGAGGCTCGTAGAAGCAACAGTTTTGTCACCCGATGCACAGAAACTGTGTAAATTGTGTGTTTGCTTGTTGTTGCTGGATGCCGGTCACAGTGACTCCTGTATCCTTGGTGTCTAATTCGGTCCGTTTAGCTCCTCTTCATCCTCCTCTTATATCCATACATCCATTCATCTCCTCCTCTCACTCTGTTCATCTTTGCTTCTCCTTCCTCACTGTTGCTTGTAATTAACTTCACGTGAAGCAACAAAGCGCCTCTTGTTTTTCCGAGCGGAGCTGAAAGGAGACGCAGCGAACCGTCATAAAATAAACGACAGACGGTTCATTAAAGTCCATATTAAAGGTTTGTTTGAATCATTTTCTGACGCGTTAAACTGGGATGTAGGTGAAGCTGTTTCCTCTAAAATGATGAAAATGCAGCTTTAAACAGCGTTTTGTTCTCCTCCTTCTCTACTTATTAAATCAGGTTTTAAAACCTGAACTAATCACACCTCAGACTAACAACATCATGAAAAATAAACCTTGTTTATCTCGTTTTTATTCATTTTTATTATGAGTTACATTTTCTAATTGCTTGTTTTGTCTGATTCTGCTGACAGAAAACAGAGAAAAGCAGCAAATTCTCTCATTCCAGACGCTGGAAAAAGCAAATATTTGACATCTTTTCCTTAAGCAGAAACTCTGCAAGCTGCGTATATTTTTCGATAGAAATATTGGTCGATATTCTTCGTATTTATAGTCGAGGCCACTTGCAATTCAACTGAAAAGTAGCTTCACGGCTGCAGTGAGCAGCACAAAATTTTTATTTTTTTACAAATTCTTTTTCGAGCAAACTGTTGATTTTTGGTGAAATTTCAAAGGACACATGTAGAATAAAGTGATTTTGAATGAACATAGCATCTGATGGTCAGAAAGCTCCATTTTGGTCTCATCAGACCAAAGAAAAACACATTTTCAGCTTAGATTTGATTTTTTTTTTCTTTAATTACAGAAATATAAATGCAAAGATGCCAGACACCCACATCAAAAATGTGTTTTTAAAAATAGTTATTGTCTTTATTTTTATTACAAAAGAAAAATTTAAAAGCAATTTACTGTTTTTAATTTATCCAAAGATAAGAAGTTTCAAAATATTTCCTGCTATTTTTCACATTTTTTTTAACAGTTTTTAAAAAATATTTACAGTATTTTCATATTTTTTACAACATATTCTTTGACACCTTTGTTGCCAGTTTTTCACAGTTTTTTGGGGTGATTTTTATTTTATTTTATTTTATTTTATTTACAGCACCTTAGTTTGAGCCTTCTTCTGCTTGAAATACCCACTAGATTATTAAATGTGTATCCATCTGCCACTGAAAATAGTCCCAAAGAAATGCAGTTTAACACAGTTTAAATAACATTTGCTTTAAACCCCAATGCACAGCTGTTTTAGAAAGTGAAAATTTCTGATATAAATATAATTAAACATAGATATTATCTATATTTATACATAAAGTGGGTTACCAACCCCCTATTTGGGGAATAAAAACTGCTTTTTTAGTCCGAAAAATTTGCAGTTTAATCCCTTTTGATGAAAACTCCAGAGTCCAGCTGTTTTAGGACATATTGTTTTTTTCCTTGTTTTGTTTGATTAATGATCATATCTAGTAAAATCACAGAAAAAATATTAATTTACATGTTGACTGAATAAACAGGCAAAACTAAATGAAATGTAAATAATCACCAAACATAAATGACATCAAAAATCTGTATTATTCTAAATGGTAGTTTGTGAGGCATGGTGGTGGCATCATCATTGTATGAAGCACGGTGGTGGCATCATCATTATGTGTTGCATGGTGGTGGCATCATCATTGTATGAAGCACGGTGGTGGCAGCATCATGATGACTAGCACGGTGGTGGCATCATCATTATGTGTAGCATGGTGGTGGCAGCATCATGATGTGAAGCATGGTGGAGGCAGCATCATGATGTGAAGCATGGTGGTGGCAGCATCATGATGGGAAGCATGGAGGTGGCAGCATCATGATTAAAGCACGGTGGTGGCAGCATCATGATGGGAAGCATGGAGGTGGCAGCATCATGATGGGAAGCATGGAGGTGGCAGCATCATGATTAAAGCACGGTGGTGGCAGCATCATGATGTGTAGCATGGTGGTGGCAGCATCATGATTTTTTTTGAAAATGTGAGACTAAAATTACACTGTTTACTGTATGTTCTTCTCTATTTCCACCACGTCGTTTCTGTTTTTCCATTCGAACTCGTCGAGGCTTAAAGCGAACATGTGCTCTGGTGGTTTTTCAGAGATGAGTTCAGGTCAGGATGTTATCGGACCCAGATGGTTGCTGGTGTTTAGCAGGAAAATCCAGCGTGATTCCCGTCTGTAATGTTATTAGCTCCCACAGGAGGACAGATTTCACTCAGCGCCAATTAACTTGAGTGAAGCTGCCAATTAGTGAATCTGCAGCGATCGCCGAGCCTCTAATTCCATTTCATTCAGCTGCTGCGGCTCCCTTCACATCCTGCAGTTTGCTGGAGATTTCAGATGTTTGCATTTTGTTCTCGTCACACCCGGAATAGACGAAGGCCAGAAGAAACCCAGAATAACCTCCAAATATCTGGAAAATAATTACACTTTTGTTGATTAAATCCAGTAAAAACAGTGTAAAGTTACAGTGAGAGTTGATAAATCTCTTTTTGAAGAGATGATGCTGCCACCACCGTGCTTCATCATGATGCTGCCACCACCATGCTTCATCATGATGATGCCACCACCATGCTTCACATCATGATGCTGCCACCACCGTGCTTCATCATGATGCTGCCACCACCATGCTTCATCATGATGCTGCCACCACCGTGCTCCACATCATGATGCTGCCACCACTGTGCTACACCTCATGATGCTGCCACCACCGTGCTTTAATCATGATGCTGCCACCACCGTGCTTCACATCATGATGCGAGTTAGAAATACTGGAAAGAAATGCTGAAATGACTATTTCACCCAATTTCTGTCAAAATAATCCCCGTATAATTTATATTTCCGCATATCTTTTAGCACTGTTTTGCTGCAGTACATGTTCTAATGCTAAACTGAGTGATTTTAAAGTTTTAATGTGATGCTTCAGATGCTAATTGTGTTGTTAAATAACTCAGATCTTCACCTTCTGGCTTCAGTTTTAGCTGAACTTTAGCTACCATCAGTCCAGATAATTGTGATTATTGTTCCTAGTTTGTGGAATTTCTTGTTCTGTAAGTCGCTGAGTGAAGTGTAGACATGATGCTGCTCTTCCTAATGATGATGTGTTTTGGCTGCAGGACCAGAATGCGAAGGAGAAGGCGCTGCAGAGCATCTCCTCCATGTCCTCGGCTCAGATCGTCTCGGCGACGGCCATCCACAGCAAGCTGCTGCCAGGCATCGTACGAGCCAGCTTCCCTGGCAACGCACAGGTAACAAAAAAACACACACAAAAAAAATAGACTTAGCCTGCACAGATAAGTCCAGGAGGAGATCAGTGTGTCTGATCTGGTGGCCATATATCCACAGTTTGGTTTGTAGTTTGAATCTGGTGTGTTGATGTTTGTTCCAGCTGTGGCAGGGGATGATTCCTGGAGGACAGTCCAGCTCCACCACAGAAGAGTGAGTCACAATTATTAACTTTATTATCCAGCTTTAATAGGTTGATGCTGTAAAATTGGCCTTTAATTGTTCAACTTCACCAAAACAATAAAAAAAACATTGGATTATTCCATGAAAAATCAGTCAATACCTCGTCAGAATCAGCTGGTTCTTCATCTACGGTAACTTTATTTGATGATCAACGTTTTCCTCCTTTTACTGCATGTCAGTGTTGTATCTTGGTTAATTTAATTTGACTTTTTTTGACAAGAGTTTACAAAAATAAAGATTCTTTCATGTCAAAGTGAAAACAGATTTCTAGAAAGTGATGTCAGTTAATTAAAAACATAAAACATCAAATAAATGATTGCGTCAGACCAGTGTTTAGTAGGACCTGCTGCTGAGAGGCACTCATGATACTGCCACCACCATGCTTCAATAATGATGCTGCCACCACCATGCTTCAATAATGATGCTGCCACCACCATGCTTCATCATGATGCTGCCACCACCATGCTTCACATCATGATGCTGCCACCACCATGCTTCACATCATGATGCTGCCACCACCATGCTTCAATAATGATGCTGCCACCACCATGCTTCAATAATGATGCTGCCACCACCATGCTTCAATAATGATGCTGCCACCACCATGCTTCAATAATGATGCTGCCACCACCATGCTTCAATAATGATGCTGCCACCACCATGCTTCAATAATGATGCTGCCACCACCATGCTTCAATAATGATGCTGCCACCACCGTGCTTCACATCATGATGCTGCCACCACCATGCTTCACATCATGATACTGCCACCACCATGCTTCAATAATGATGCTGCCACCACCATGCTTCAATAATGATACTGCCACCACCATGCTTCAGTAATGATGCTGCCACCACCATGTTTCATATCATGATGCTGCCACCACCATGCTTCACATCATGATGCTGCCACCACCATGTTTCATATCATGATGCTGCCACCACCATGTTTCATATCATGATACTGCCACCACCATGCTTCAATAATGATGCTGCCACCACCATGCTTCAATAATGATGCTGCCACCACCATGCTTCATGTCATGATGCTGCCACCACGTGCTTCACATCATGATGCTGCCACCACCATGCTTCAGTAATGATGCTGCCACCACCATGCTTCACATCATGATGCTGCCACCACCATGTTTCATATCATGATGCTGCCACCACCATGCTTCACATCATGATGCTGCCACCACCATGCTTCAGTAATGATGCTGCCACCACCATGCTTCACATCATGATGCTGCCACCACCATGCTTCACATCATGATGCTGCCACCTCCATGCTTCACATCATGATGCTGCCACCACCATGTTTCATATCATGATGCTGCCACCACCATGCTTCACATCATGATGCTGCCACCACCATGCTTCACATCATGATGCTGCCACCACCATGCTTCAGTAATGATGCTGCCACCACCATGCTTCACATCATGATGCTGCCACCACCATGCTTCACATCATGATGCTGCCACCTCCATGCTTCACATCATGATGCTGCCACCACCATGTTTCATATCATGATGCTGC
>CM049570.1:38136941-38196941 GCA_027123335.1 Amphiprion clarkii | reverse complement strand
TTTATAGGGCCAAAGTACCAGCCTTATTTGAAAATTTTGCACTTTTTTTCCATTTTCAAGGACTAATAATCATCCATTACTGTTAATTTGGATAATTTTGAGTCCTTTTAGACCATCTTTGTCTTCTTTTGCAAACATTTCCAGTCTTTTATGAGAGTTTTATGGAATTTTGGAAAAGTTTGAGTCACTTTGGACCATCTTTATCTTATTTTACACAATTTTTTCCCATTTTCCAGTGTCGATGATAATTAATTTTCGTTCATTTGGATAATTTAGATTATTGTAGAATTTTGAGTCAATTTTGGATCATCTGAAGTCATTCTGGACAATATTAAGCCATTTTGAATATATTTTGGATGTTTTTATGTCATCTTTGGTGAAATGTGGACCAAAGACTGTATTTTAGTAGAAATATGGATCCATCCATAGATATAAACTTACAGGAACCTTATGGAGACACTAAACCAACCTGGACTGGAAATTTTTGCACTTTTTTCCAATTTCAAGGCCCAGTAATTATTCATCATTATTAATTTGGACAATTTTGAGTAATTTTAGACAAAATTCAAATGATTTTGAGTCATTTTAGACAATTATAACTCATTTGTGGACAAATTAATGTTTTGACTAATTTTGCCGTTTTTAAAATCACTTTTAGATCATTTTGCACAGTGTTCCATTTTCAAGGACCAATAGTTTTTTAAAAGTCCTCTACTGGATCCATTCAATCGTTCTGATCTGATGGAAACTGTTCTGTTTGAGTTCTCACCACATTTCATGGCTGTTGGAGTTTAATTTCTGGAGATATTGAAGACTCAAAATGGCTTCACAGGTGGAAATACAAAAAAAATCAGCTAAAATATTTGGATTTTGCCAGATAATTAACTCCGACTGACACTTTGAGGCTGTTTTTGACTCCTGATTGTCAGAATCCAGTTTCTATTTTGGTACAACTGAAGCTACTTTTATGTTTTGCTGCTGCTTCTAAGGGCAGAGAGGAGCTTTTGTGAGGCGAGTTTCCCGTCATCGTTGTGTTTTTGCAGCAGCAGATGATGATTAAAGGTGTTTTTGTGCTGCAGGCTACGAGCCGCCGGCTGCAGCCCAGACGCACCGAGAGCCGGCCTGGCAGGGACGCTCCATCGGCACCACCAAACTCCGACTGGTGGAGTTCTCATCCTTCCTGGAGACGCAGCGCGAGCAGGAGGCGGTGAGTTCATCTTGTCTTACCTCTGGACCAATCAGGAGCTCCGTCTGAGCTCCGTCCATCCGTCGTCCATCCGTCGTCCATCCGTCGTCCGTCCGTCGTCCATCCGTCGTCCATCCGTCGTCCATCAGCGTCCTCCAGCACCGACAGCAAACATCCGTCTTCCTGTTCTGTAGAATAATAAAAACAGCTCCGAGGTGACTTCGAAACAGATTCTGCTGTTTGACTGGACTGTAAATCAGATTTACTGTCACTTAAAGTCCGAAGCAGCTGGAAAAATTAATATTTCCAAAACTGTTGCCATGGCGACATATAGTCAATTATTATTAACCCTCGTGTCGTCCAGCGGGTCAGATGGACACATTTTAAAATTTGAAAATCTGGGAAAAAAAACATTTTCACAGTGAAACTTCTGATGGCCACATTTTCAACATTTTGGGGAAATTTTGGAACATTTTATGGTGGAAAAAAAGAAATATTAAAAATAAATGTTTCTTTAAGAACATTCACAAAAAATCAACCAAAATACCCCAAATTTTGCTGGATTTTGATTGATTTTTAGAAGTTTTACTGATTTCACTGATATATATGGAATCACTTTAGATATTTTTGGGATTTTTTTGGAAGATTTTTTATTCTTTTTTTTTAAAGTATTGACAAGAATTTTCTTGCCAAATTTGGGGGAAACTTTTAAGAAATTATTGGAATTTTCTTTCTGAAGGTTTTGCAAATTTTCAGAATTTTGGGGAATTTTTGGATTTTTTTCAGACAAGGAAACTATATTTTTTTGGTGTCTGTAAATGAAGACGTCAGGAGGGATTTATCCAATTAAACTGACATTAGAATGTCTTATTAGTTCAAATAAAGACAAAAACATTTTTTTTTTTTTTTTTTTTTTTTTTTTTTTTTGCCAAATTTTGGGATTTTTTGTCAGACGAAGGAACAATATTTTTTGCTGCCCATAAATGAAGACAGGAGGCTTAAATAAATCTGCCAATTAAAAACCCTCTGAACTCCAGCTTTACACTCAACTGTTGGGATGATTTTCGGGCCTTTAATGTCATTTTTTGGACAAATTTTACATAATTTTGAGTCATTTTTGGATCATTTTGGATAATTTTAATTCATTTTTTGACAAATGTAATTTTTTGACAAATATAAGATTTTGATGTGGTGATTAAACGGCTCCAGTGAAAAAGTAATTATTATTTGTTTTCATGACTGGAACATGTGAAAAGTACCCAAACGGGTGGCATTGGCCAATAATTATTCAATATTCTTAATTTGAAAAAAGTCATTTTAGCCAGATTTTGAAAAATGTTGGACTAATTTATATGTTTTATTATGATTTTTGGGCATTTCATGTCATTTTTGGACAAATTTAAAATAATTTAGAGTCATTTTTGGATCATTTTAAGTCATAACACAAATTTAGGACATTCCAAATGAATTTTGGACAATTTTATGTCATTTTTGCAGAATTTTGAGTGATTTTTGATCATTTTGAGTCATTTTTTGACATTTTTAAATCATTTTGGGATCAATTTTGGATGTTTTGAATCTTTTTTTGGAGAATTATTGTCAATTTAGGCAATTTTGTGTCACTTAGATGTGCAGATTAGTTGTTGTTTCATCTCTTTTCTTCTTCTTCTTCTTCCTCTCAGTACAACAAGCATCTGTTCGTCCACATCAGCCAGAACAGTCCCACCTACAGCGACCCGCTGCTCGAATGCGTCGACATCCGGCAGATCTACGACAAGTTCCCCGAGAAGAAGGGCGGCCTGAAGGAGCTGTTTGGGAAGGGTCCTCAGAACGCCTTCTACCTGATCAAGTTCTGGGTCAGTGAACGCAACACGCTACCTTCTCTGGTTCTGGAGGTTCTCCTCTGGTTCTGGAGGTTCTCCTCTGGTTCTGGAGGTTCTCCTCTGGTACTGGAGGTTCTTCTGGAGGTTCTTCTCTGGTTCTAGGGGTTCTTCTAGAGGTTCTTCCCTGGTTCTGGAGGTTCTCCTCTGGTTCTGGAGGTTCTTCTAGAGGTTCTTCTCTGGTTCTGGAGGTTCTCCTTGAGGTTCTCCTCTGGTTCTGGAGGTTCTCTGGAGGTTCTCCTCTGGTTCTGGAGGTTCTCCTCTGGTTCTGGAGGTTCTCCTCTGGTACTGGAGGTTCTTCTGGAGGTTCTTCTCTGGTTCTGGAGGTTCTTCTAGAGGTTCTTCTCTGGTTCTGGAGGTTCTCCTTGAGGTTCTCCTCTGGTTCTGGAGGTTCTTCCCTGGTTCTGGAGGTTCTCCTTGAGGTTCTCCTGTGGTTCTGGAGGTTCTTCTCTGGTTCTGGAGGTTCTTCTCTGGTTCTGAAGGTTCTGGTCCGGTCTTCTAGAGGTTCTTGTCCAGTCTTCTGGAGGTTCTTGTCCGGTCTTCTGGAGGTTCTTGTCCGGTCTTCTGGAGGTTCTTGTCCGGTCTTCTGAAGGTTCTGGTCCGGTCTTCTAGAGGTTCTTGTCCGGTCTTCTAGAGGTTCTTGTCCGGTCTTCTGGAGGTTCTTGTCCGGTCTTCTGGAGGTTCTTGTCCGGTCTTCTGAAGGTTCTGGTCCGGTCTTCTAGAGGTTCTTGTCCGGTCTTCTAGAGGTTCTGGTCCGGTCTTCTAGAGGTTCTTGTCCGGTCTTCTAGAGGTTCTTGTCCGGTCTTCTGAAGGTTCTGGTCCGGTCTTCTAGAGGTTCTTGTCCGGTCTTCTAGAGGTTCTTGTCCGGTCTTCTGGAGGTTCTGGTCCGGTCTTCTAGAGGTTCTTGTCCGGTCTTCTAGAGGTTCTTGTCCGGTCTTCTGAAGGTTCTGGTCCGGTCTTCTAGAGGTTCTTGTCCGGTCTTCTAGAGGTTCTTGTCCGGTCTTCTGGAGGTTCTGGTCCGGTCTTCTAGAGGTTCTTGTCCAGTCTTCTAGAGGTTCTTGTCCGGTCTTCTAGAGGTTCTTGTCCGTCCCAGCTGGTGTTTTTCCACTCTGTCTTTGTCTCTGAGCAGCTCCAGGTGCGTCGGGTTTTCCCACCTGGACGAGGAGGTTTGATGAAAGCTGTTTGTTTGAACACCTGCTCACCTCCAGGCTGAACTCCACCCTCCAGTGTTCTATCAGAGAACCTCCAGGGAACCTCCAGAGAACCTTTTTACTCACAGATTCACTCCATCAATCTGACTTTATAGACGGTGGATTTAATCCTGAAGTTATTCATTAATGCATTCTGTCGACTATTAGAGACACGTAAATAAAATAAATGCAATAAACACACAAGCAAACAAATACATAAATATAGATATTACATTTGACTTGTGTATTTAGATTTTTAAAAATATTTTTGGTTATTTCAATAAACTGAAATACATATATAATTTAAGTACTGAATTTTAGAGATATGTTAATAAATAACTGCAACAAACAAACAAATAAATGCTCTATCTACATATTAGATCTATATATTATTATTATATATTTTAATTTGTAAAAATATTTTTGGCTATTTCAATTAGCTGAAAAAAAATGTCATGTCTCGCATTTTAGAGATACGTAAATAAAATATGCAGTGAACAAACTAATTAATAAAAAATAAGTAAATAAAATGCTGTTATTGCATTTGACTTGTAGATTTAAATTTGATTTCAATAAACTGAAAAAAATCTGTTAATGAACTGTATCAGATTTTAGAGATATGTAAATAAATTGCAGGCACTAAACAAGCAAATAAATGCCCTGTCTTTATATTAGACTTGCATATTTAATTTTTAAAAATATATTTTGATGTATTTCAATAAAATTTTTAAAAATCTTTTGTTCGTTAATGAGCTGTATCGGATTTCTGAGATATGTAGATAAAACAAATGCAATAAACAAACAAACAAACAAATGACTAAAGAAAAGTATCTTTGAATATCTTGAAAAGCACTATATTTTTATTTTTTAAATACCAATAATAATAATAATAATAATAATAATAATAATACGGATATTTGTCATCTAAGTTTTTCAGTGTTTTACAGCAAGAACTAAAAAAAAAAGAGTTTAAAATCTCGTTTTAAGCATCTTTAATATGAATTTCTAACCAATCAAACTTCAACTGTCATTAGAAAACGAACACTGACGTGACTTTAAAGACTAATAATGTCGTTTTAACATCCATGTTCAATTTAAATCCATGTTATTTCATTGCTTAAATGAATTTGCATTAAGTCCAAAATCCTCAGTCGTTTTATTATCTATGAACTTTATACGCAGATTTAATGTCGGTTTTATGTAATTTTGATTCATTTTTTGGCTTGAAATGAGCAAATTTCACTAATTAAAGGAGAAAATTAAGGGTTGGTTTCTTCTTTTTGCTACAGAGGCGTTTTAGAGGTAATTTAACTTCTTTCTCCGATAGAAAAATGTTAAAAAATGAGCCTGTTTTTGTCTTTATTTGAACTGATGAGTAGGGCTGGGCGATAAATCGATTTTATCGATTAATTCGACTTTGTACTTAATGTCGATTTGTTTTTATGAAAATCGATTTTCTCATCAACATCCGCCACCAACGCCTTCCCGCTGGGCTCCCGTAGTTCAGAGCGCGCGCCCCCCTCCCCCACGCGCTTGATACACAAACAACATGGCGGCGAGCGGCGCAGATCTAAAGGCGCGTGTCCACTAGATGTGATTTTACCGCACGGCAACGCACCGCATCTTAAAATCTCACGGACAGCGGTCACTAGCGGACCACAACATGGTCACATGACAGCTCTGACCAACAGCAGGCCGCTACGTGGTGACGTCACCGAGCTTTCAGCTGGACAGTCCTGCAGACAGGTCGGATAAACACAGCGGCTCGGCCGCAAACTTTACCTTTTATTTCAAAAAACACGTCAGCGAAAAGTATTTCTGAAAGCATCTGAGGCAGAAATAATCTGCAGCAGCTGAATCTGTCCTGGTTTTAGGTCACCGACGCCTAGTTTAGAAGTTTGAGGACAGTTTCATGATGCGTGGAATCTCCGCACGCGGCATCCAATTTGCATAAAGTAGAAGTCAGTCTACTTTATGCAAATGAGCTGCAGCCCTGTCCAGGTAAACACACCTGATCACAGCTGGAAACGCGCTGCAACCAGACCAGCATGCAGCGCATTTCCAGCTGCAATCAGGTGTGTTTACCTGGACAGGGCTGCAGCTCATTTGCATAAAGTAGACTGGACTCCGGTGTGCAGAGATTAGGTAGGGGGTAAAAAAAAAAAAATGGATAAATCGTGAATCGGGATTTTTTGTGAAAAAATCTGAGATGTTTTTTTTAGGCCATATCGCCCAGCCCTACTGATGAGACATTCTAATCATGATAGTTTAATCAGTTTAACTGTCCTGTTGTCTTCATTTACAGGCACCAAAAAATATTGTTTCCTTGTCTGAAAAAAATGCAAAAATTGAGCAAAAAATTCCCCAAATTTCTGAAAATTTGCAAAACCTTCACGAAGAAAATTCCAGTAATTCCTTAAAAGTTTCCCTTGAAAGTTTTATTTTAAAAATCCCCCAAAGTTGGCAAGAAAATTCTGTAAATATTTTTCAAAAATGAGTAAAAATCTTCAAAAAAAAATCCTGAAAATATATAAAGTGATTCCATATATATCAGTAAAACTAATATTTTCTTTAAGAACATTTTTAACATTTCTTTTTTTCACCAAAAAATGTTCAAAGATTTCCCAAAAATGTTGAAAATGTGGACATCAGAAGTTTCACTATGAAAATATAGATTTTTTTCCTCCACATTTTCAGACTTTAAAACGGGTCAATTTGACCTGGAGGACGACATTGACTGATTCCCCAGCAGAGGGCGCTGCAGAGGAGCCTGATTCTCACATTGGTCCTCCTGTTTCTGCTTCTGCTGATCGACTTTAACAGTTTTTGGAATTTATATTGAAGTTTTTCTGTGTTTCTGCAGGCCGACCTGAACTACAACGTGCAGGACGACCCGGCCGCCTTCTACGGAGTCACCAGCCAATACGAGAGCTCCGAGAACATGACCATCACCTGCTCCACCAAGGTGTGCTCCTTCGGCAAGCAGGTGGTCGAGAAGGTCGAGGTAAGGAAGGACGCTGGGGGCATTTTTAATGGAAGCGAAGGTCTGAAATAAGAGATTTAACCCAAAGCAAAGTCAATTAAAGTCTTGCATTTTGCTGCTTCAAACATTTAGAGTTTTATCTTGTTTTGAGACATTTTGTGTATATATATATATATATATATATATATATATATATATATATATATATATATATATATATATATATATATATATATATTTATTTTTTTATTTTTTTATTTATTTTTTTAAGCAATTTTTGATCAATTATAGGTCATTTTGGACAATTTTTGAGTAATGTTGCTGAGGTTTTTTTAATTTAGGAGAAGGGTAAGTCATTTTGGACAAATTTTTTTGTCATTCTGGGAACGTTTTTGGTAAAATTAAAGGAGAGTTTTCTAAAACTACACAAAAATATTCCTGAGTTTTTCAATATTTGTCAGAAATGGCTCAAAAAAACTGTTCAAAATGACAAAAGATGTCAAGATTGCACAAAAATTGTCCCAAAATTATTCAAATTTGTCCAGACAAATGACAAAAACCTTTCAAAATGACTCAGTATTTCCCCCAAATCACCAAAAATTGTCCAAAATTGGTCAAATTTTGATTACCTTTAGATTGTGACACCTGGATGGATGTAAAACTGATCTGGTATCAGTTTTTAACAGAACTCAAATTTATTTTTATTAAAATTTGGTCAAATAACACGACAGTTGTCCAAAACTACACAAAAATCATCAAAAATTTCCAAACATCTGTTAAAAATGACTAAAAAACTTTTTAAAATTACAAAATATGTCCAAAATTACACAAAAATTTCCCCAAATTATTAAAATTTGTCTAAAAAATCGACAAAAGTCTTTCAAAATAACTGAATCTCTGGTTCTGGAGGTTCTCCTTGAGGTTCTCCTCTGGTTCTGAATCATATTTTGTCCAAAATGACTTGAAAATGATCCCAAAGACAGAAAAATGATCCAAAATGATGAGAAAAGATCCAAGTTGACATAAAACTTGTTGAAAATGATTTCCTCAAATGATTAAAAAATTGTTCTAAAGGACTCCAAATTTTGTCCAAAATGACTAAAAAATTGTCCAAAATTGGTCAAAGTTCGATTGTCTTCAAACTGTGACACCTGGATGGATGTCAAACTGATCTGGTGTCAGATTTTACCAGAACTCAGATGTGTTTTTCCTCCTAAATGTCATGGTTCTATCTGCTGGACTGATGAAGTTCTGAGGCTCAGAAATGATGGAAAAAGTCCATTAAAAAGTGATAAATCTGGACCCACCTCTGTGGACTCCAAGGACCTGGAACTGCCATAAATTTGCATCATTTCATTAAACATAAAATATACGTTTTCATGCTGTTCTGAGGAGTTTCGGTGGGATTCACTGACTGATTTTTCTTGGAATGATCCCATTTCCCAAAATGTATCTGGTGGTTTCACTGAAATAGACACATAAACTGCACAAAGTTGATTTTTTACATGTAAAACTGACTTTAATATTAAATTATCACATTTAATTTGGTAATAACCCTGTTTTTTTTCGTGCAGACGGAGTACGCGAGGTTTGAAAACGGACGCTTCGTCTACAGAATCAGTCGCTCTCCGATGTGTGAATACATGATCAACTTCATCCATAAGCTCAAACACCTGCCTGAGAAGTACATGATGAACAGCGTGCTGGAGAACTTCACTATTCTGCTGGTGAGTAACTGTACTATGAATACACGGGATAAAAACCTTCAACGGTAATTTATTTCCACTGTAAGCACACTGAAGTTTAATAGAAGCTTTACATTCCTTTTGATCCATCAGAACAGTCGGTTCAGTCCGGTTCTAACAATCTGCAGTTACGACTAAAGGAGAAAAACTCGTAAAAACTTGATACATTCTTCGTTTTAAAAGGTCCTTTGTAGCTACAGTTGCCAATGGTTTATTGGCTGGATGATGCAGCTCAGAGTCCTGCAGCTTCGTTTTTAATGGGAGTAGTAGTACTGAAGATACTGTTTTCTGAACTCCTAGATAAACAAACCAGCAGGTTGTATGATAGTAATCGTAGCAGCAACAAAAGTCTGAACAACAACCATTGTCAACTGTTAAAGGCCAACTTTTGAAATGTATAATGAATGCAATAAATGCATCAAAGTGTCGCAGTATCTGCAGAAATGTTTACCTAAACTAAGAGGTGACAGAGCCAGACCAAACACACCCTTCAGGTTTCCTGGATCTGAAAGAGTCTAAGACGTATTGTACAGCAAAAATAGATCTTGGACTGCCTTGGATGCCGTCAAATCTGTTCATCCAGCATCTTGTTTCAGGAAGTTACCGATGTTGCTCATTTTCAGGCAACCAATCATGGTTTCCTCACCCTAGTAAAAAAGGTTTTAAAGGATCTATACGCGTGTAGATTCTCAGTCATCCAGGTCATGGTAGTAGTAGGAGCTTCAATAGAAACCAACTGGACTTCTCTGAAACAAAAACCTCCCAGAGCAGTCCAGTCTAGAACCAAAAACAAGTTCTGTTACTTCTACTGAAGCACTTAGGTTCACCTCTTGTAGGTTCTTGAAAGAAGAACGTATACATTAAACTGGAAGTGTCTCTAAATAGCAGATAGCCTATTACCACTTATCAGCTACTTACTAGCACTTAGGTTCACCTCTTATTTCAGTGCTTCAGTAGAAGGAATGGAACTTGTTTTTGGTTCTAGAAGATGTTTCACCTCTTCATCCAACATCTTGTTTCAGGAAGTTGCTGGTGTTGCTCATTTTCAGGCAACCAATCATGGTTCCTCAACCTAGTAACAAAGGAAATGGAGATTTAGTGTTTTAAAGGATCAAGACGTGTCTCTGTAGATTCTCCGTCATCCAGGTCATGGTAGCTTGTTCTTGTTTCAGTCTACTGAATAAATTAGGTTCACCTCTTGTCGGTTCTTGAAACAAGAAGTGCTTCAGTAGAAGAAACGTAACTTGTTTTGGTTCTAGAAGATGTTTCACCTCTCCATCTGTCTCCTCAAAGAACCGTTCCTTATCCTTTAGATGCAGTTGTATTGCCGAGTCTTGTCCTATAGTGTTAGCATCCAAATGCTAGCTGAACAGTGTTGTAAATGCAGTTTAATGCAGCAAGGAGTGGACATAGCGGTATATATAAACACCAATCAAACTACTTCTGCATCTAAAGGATAAGAGATACTCCTTTGAGGACAGCAATGTTTAGAGAAGACAGAGAGCTTAAGGAAGCCGTATATGTAGGGATGTTCCAATCAATGATTTGTTGTTGGTTGTTGTTTCTGACATCATTTTCCTACGTAATACACACTTACAGTATTGTAGATTAGTACCTGGCTGTTCCACCAGGTGATACTACAGCTACCAGAGGAGGCCTTATGGGAGTTTAGCTAGCGAAGAAGCACCATGACAGAAACTTGTATGAGAGTTAATGATATAAAGACAGGGAGAAAACGCCAATCTAAGTTGCAATAGAGTAAGATAGCAATTCTGTACCAAAGTAGTAAGAGAAAAAGCCAATTTTATATAAGTCAAACTGGAACATTAATCTCTGAACAGTGGATAGAGACGACCACCACTTATCAGCTACTTACAATGCACGGTCAGCTAGAAAACATCAGTCTAAGTTGCGATAGAGTAAGATAGCAATTCTGTACCAAAGAAGAAAGGGTCAAAACTATTTCTGCAGCATTGGAAACATGTTGCAAGGTAAGAATAAATATAAATAAATGACGTATACATTAAACTAGAACAGGTAGGTTCTACTACCACTTATCAGCTTCTTACAATGCAGTCCTGAGATCCCGTCCTAGACACCTTAACACCTATTCACACCTCAACAAGCTAATAACCTAAAAAAGACACCTTTCAGATCAATTAAATGTCTTCCGCTAACTCATTTGCCTTCTTTTTTTAACCACTTAGATCAACCATGACAGTGTTTAAAGACAAGAAAACCTATTTTTCCCTGTCTTTGTGTGGTTTGCTGTGTTTTTTCCAGGTGGTGAGCAACAGAGACACTCAGGAGACGTTGCTGTGTATGGCCTGTGTGTTCGAGGTTTCCAACAACGAACACGGAGCACAGCACCACATCTACCGGCTCATCAAGGAATAGCAGCGACACACCTACACAACAAACACATTCATGGCCTTCGCTTGGTGATTTAATGGTGACATTGGAAGTAAAAAATGTCTGAAAAATGGAATTTCTCTCAGCCAAACAAGTTAGTGAAGAAGGAAGATGGCTGCGTGCTCACTGCTAGAACGTAATACAACGGGCTAGACCTTAATTAACACCACATACGGCTCAGTGTGCTGCAGAATCCTCCTCGACGGGATTCATTTCAACACACGAATTATTAACTGGGAGCTGCCGACCGGCGGCTCATTAGCTGTAAAAGCACAGTGGCAGTGCAGCGTAGAAACGCATCCGAATCGACCTGGGAGGTTTTTCCCGAGAACATCGTGACTCTGATACCACCAGGAGATGTCGCGTCTCCTGCTAATTACTTTCCTGCCCTTGTTCTCCTGTTTAATTTGTAATTTTTGCTCTTCTGATGATGGAAGTGGTATCTCTGTCATGTTTTTTGGGGGGGAAAGACATCCCAGTCGAAAGGGAAAAAGATCTCACAATTTGGCACGACGCCCCAATGACGAAAATGATCACGGCGAGATCGCTCTGAAGGTCAGACCCTGTGTATCGCCAATAAGCAGAGAGGAAATAACAGTTACTGCATTATCATATAGTAGAATATAGAGGTGGGTTTGTACAGATAGACACACAAAAGAAGAGGTTTGTCCCAAAGAAAAAGAAATCAAATTTTTACCTTTTTGTATGTTTTTCTTGAGGAAATAAAAAAAAATAGCTTCTAAACTTTGGGAAATTGTTTATGGATAGTAACAAATAGACTATATTTTAATTCCACGATCACTATCTAAAATTTATCTTATTAAACTATAAGTAAAATTGAACAATTCAGGTACCTTTTTTGTGCAAAAGATGACTCTGTCTAGATTCAAGCAAGTAAAGACCACAATGAAATTAGAATCCTTCAGATTTTTGTGTTGGTTGAGAGGAGTTGGGTGATTTATTGATCTGCTTTTCAGAGGAATCGAACGGATCGCATCGTTAATTTGATTTGTACCCGTGCATTTAGTTTACAAAAGTCTGCTGTGAGCATTTATACTCTTAGTCTGCAATTACACCACAAAACACTAGTTAGCGGTGAAGTTTTTTGCTACTGTATTGAATTTCTGTCAAGCAATTGATTCTGAAACGGAGCAGAAAATGTTGGAATAAACAAACTTTTACTGAAGAACGACTGGTAGACATATGAAAAGTTATCCGTTAGCATCATGAGCACATATTAAACTTTGTCTCACAAAAACACTATTTTACATGTGTGTAAACTTGGCATATTACTGCCAAACAGGCCAGTTATTGTTTTTGTGCTAGTTTTGCCGCTACATGTTACATTTCTGGGAAGATATGCGTCAAGCTGTGCTGTAGAGCTACTGACGAATTAAATAACACTTTATTGTTGCGACATTTAAGTATTTGGTAACACCTGAAGTAATTAGTTTAGCAGGGTGGAGTTAATTAAGTTGCAAATGGTAGTTTAACTGAATAAAAATAAGAAAAAGAAGGTCGTGCATGTCAGTAAATGACGATCAGCTGTAGTTCCTGGTTGTTCCACCAGGTGGAGCGTCTTACTGTTTAATACTGTATTAGACTGTATTTTGGGGGTGTTTAGCTAGCAATGACAAAGACTTCTGTGATACTTTTTGACCCCTGAGTGTATACAGCCAAGAAAAGTTTGGATTTACTGGACACTTTTTCCATACCTCAGTGACAAATAGGACTGACACGCTAATTTGTATCCCTTGTTACGACATTTTTAGGTTTTTCTAAGCTGCATTGTTTTCAGTTAATGTTGTTGCTCAGTATTTATTTGCTCCGCTTCGATTGCTGTTGTTTGAAATACAGGAAGAAACTCAACACACGACACAAAATACCAACTGGCATTTTGGTGACAAAAACGTAAAAGTGTACAAGTATAAACGCTAACAACTACATATGTCCTGAATCTGATTCTAAGGTCAGGCTGGATCCTAGGAATGCTTACTTTAAGTTATCTCCTTATAAGGGATCTTAGTGCTTATTGGTTAACCGAATATTTGGGATTAATAATTTACCTGATTAAAAATATATCAACTGATAAGACAGAAAAAGAAGAAGGTCATGATGTCAGTAAATGTATCATAGATCAGCTGTAGTTCCTGGTTGTTCCACCAGGTGGAGCCTCTTACTGTTTAATGCTGTAGAGACCAGAGGAGGCATCACTCAGACTACAGTTCATGTTAAAGCAGAGAGCATTGTGGGAGTTTAGCTAACAATGGGGCACCATGACAAAGACTTCAGTGGTGATTAATGACTCCTATTACGTCAGTTTTGTTGAAAAAGTCACGTATTTGTGGCAAAAAAAAATCCTACCTACATATGAAATGTCTCTGGTATCTCATTCACATTAACCATAAATTGCTCATTGATTGATTTTTGACTGTCAACTCTCAGAATATGTAAAGAAAACGCTGAAAAAAAAGGTCATGCATGTCAACTTTTTACCTTTTTGTCTCCAAATGTAAAAGCAAAAAAGTATCAAAATGAATGGATACTCCTGAAAAACCGTCAGCCATGAATACAAAATCAGGACCATCTTAAGGATTCTAATTTTAAATATATTGTGGTCAGTCCATCGAAAAGCACTGTGAATTAAAAAAGACTATACATTATTCATGGTGTAACAAGTTAAAGTTAACCTTTAATACTTTTATGACCTGGATCTCTCTACAAATGAAGTCTAGCTTAGTGAAGTATTCTTATACCAGCTAATTTGAGCTTTAACACGCCCGTACTGCCAAAAGAGACTGAAATATGAATTAAATTTTAGATTAAACACCGCCCCGACCAAGACACTTTGGCACCTCGGTGGCGTTTTAACTCTGGGTTCCCTTCAGAAAGTCCATGTTATGAAAGATTCCGTCAGAATTAAAGCCGTTTATGAGTCAAAAACCAAAAACTGTCGGCGGGTGGAGCTGTAGCAGGAGTCGTCTGGCGGTCGGTCGGTGAAGTGCCTTTTGGCTGGAGACAGCAGGAGACGTTTCTATTTCGCAAAAGTCCTGATAATTTGGTGTTTGTAGAAAAGAGAAAAAAGCCTTTTAGTGTTTGTCCAGAACACACAGTTTGGTCTCACATGCTGGAGCCAGTTATCTGAATTTCATATGAGAAAGTTTGTTTTTTTAATGTAATTTGTGGACATTTGCAGCGAAACATCCTGGAAAATCAGTTTTTATTTCCCTGTAGATGTCAGGAGAACACACTGTTGTTCGCTTCTATCTAACGGCAGTATTTACCGGAATCTGTTCCACATCATTGTGCAGAAAGAGCTTCACACTAGATACCATCTGGTGCCTCGTTCATTCACTATGAAACACTAATTCTGAATTAGCTTCCCCACTGTGGGATCATTTATAAAGATCTGGGCCTTTATTGATTATTAAGTCAAGAAATCTGCTTGAAGGTTTGTTCATAAAGTAGGAAGACGTCCTTCTGTCTTTCGAAGCTTTTAGAAGCTATAGCCAACAGAATGCTGATACCGCTTTTTGCTTAAGACGTTGTTTTGAATCATTTGAACTCACTGAAAGGGGTTTTCCATCTTAAATCATCAACCATCTATGAGCAAATTAATAATGTTTTTTTATAGAATAAACTATGGATATTTAAATGAAATATAAAATATTTTTAGAGATTTTTTGATATTTAAATTACCCATCGATCCACTTTCAGCAGGTTTTTTTTTTTTTTTAAAGAATTAAGAATTCATCCAAAATGGGGTCTAAAAATAAAAAATATGCCAATAAAATATCATATTTGCTAAATTACATTTGGAGAACCATTTTGAAACTTGGATCAGTCTATCTGCCAAAGTTTTGTTTTTTTGTAGTACAACAAACCTGCTCAAATTTTAGTTTTGCATATATGAAGCTAAAAATCTGTATAAATATCTTTTCTGCTATAAACTTTAAAGGAAAATCAGAGATGGTTGAACAGAAATTGTGCCCATAATTAGATGATCAAAAAGATGAAAAAAATTAAAGATTAACTCCTGTGTGTGTAAATGATCGAGGCCCAGAAACTTTCATGTGTTCTAATAATGAAAGAACATCAAAGTGTGAAAACTGTTCGGGTTTTATTTCCAGTGAGACCAGCTGAGATGTTACGAGGCGTCCAGAAGGTCCAGGAACTTCTAGAAAACTCCTGAAATGAGACATTTTAGTCAGAACTGTTCATCTGGTAAAAATATATTTAACAAATAGCGACTCACATCCGAATGAGGAACAGTTTTCATGCATTTTCTCGGCGGCCGATCACAGAAATGTTTATTTAAGGCTGGTAATTGACTACCTAGTCAATTAGCTGGCACTAATAATTTATCCGATTAGAGTTATACTAGCCAATAAGGCAGAAAAACATGGTCGTGCATGTCAGAAAATGTAGATCAGCTGTAGTACCTCTTCCTTTTTAATGCTGTAGAGATCAGAGGAGGCGTCACTCAAGCAGAGAGCATTGTGGGAGTTTAGCTACCAACGGGCACCATGACAAAGACTCCTGTGGTGCTTATTGACTCCTATTACGTCAGTGTTGCTGAAGAAGTCATGTGTTTGTGGCTAAAAAAACATCCTATCTGCATCTGAAATGTCTCCTGTCTCCAATTCATGTTAATGATTAATTGATTACAGACTGCCAACTATCAGAAAATGTTAAATATTTATATTCCAACTCTCCACTGAATCCTGTATTAACACTGAAAGAAACAAGATAATTTACAAAAGTGTGACGACCCTCCAGCTCGTCTCCAGGTGTGCCTGATCAGGAGCTGAGTGTCGCCACCTGACTGAGCCACTGCACTTAATCGCTCTCCTTTCGTAGTCGGGGTCTCGCTGACAGGTTCGGTGTGTCCTGGGAGCTCCGGTCCCTCGCAGAGGTCTGGCTGATTTGGGCCTGCTGGGCAGCAGTGTCCCGAGTATTTTGTTTGGCAAATGAAAGCTTTGTTTTTGCATCGTACAGTGGTGGTCTCAGCGTCTTTGTTACAACTGAGGAGTCAAGTTGTAACAAAGACGCTGACCCGCCCCAGAATCTGATTGATTACATAAATGGTTTCCGGCACCGGTTGTATGTGGCAGGGGAGAGCGCTAGGAGGGGCCTGGCCGCTTCTCAGGCCAAAATGAAGTGCTGGTTTGATCGTAGGGCCAAGGCTCATCAGTTCACTCCTGGAGACCAGGTTCTGGCGTTGTTGCCCTTGGTGACATCTCCGTTTGAGGCTAAGTTTCATGGTCCCTTTACAGTTATACGCCAGGTTTCAGAGCAGAACTATCTCTTGGCAACACCAGAGCGCAGAAGAAAGTCTCAGCTCTGCCATGCCAACCTGCTAAAGCCTTATTATTCCCGTGAGGGGGGAAAAGAAGTGCAGATGGCGAAACCTGTGTTGGTGGTAGGTGCAGGGAGTCCTCTAGCTGCTAGCTCTTTGGTACTACATCAGGATGATGGGGTAGTGACACCTGATGAGGGCCAGTTGCGAGGCCGTTTGAAGAATTCTGAGACGTTGGATAAGCTGGAGTCTTTGTTTAAGCACTTACCTTGTGAACAGTGCACTGAGCTGTCCGCTCTCATTAAGGAGTACTTGTGTCTCTTTAGTGATGTTCCAACCCGCACACATCTGATAGAACACGACATCGATGTGGGCGAGGCTCAGCCAATCCGTCAGCGATTCTACAGAGTATCAGATGTAAAACGCAAGATTATGGAACAAGAGATCCGATACATGCTTGACCATGGTATCGCTCAGCCCTCATCCTCTAGCTGGGCTTCTCCCTGTTTACTTGTATATAAGGCTGACAAGAGTCCTAGATTTTGTACTGACTATCGAAAAGTAAATGGGGTGACGAAACCAGACGCCTACCCACTGCCTCGGGTATAAGATTGTGTAGATCAGGTGGGCTCAGCATGCTTTGTCAGCAAGTTTGATCTTCTCAAAGGGTACTGGCAGGTTCCCCTGTCTGCTAGGGCACGAGAAGTATCTGCCTTCATTACTCCTTTTGGTCTTTTTTCATATAATGTGATGAGTTTTGGACTGCGGAATGCACCAGCCACTTTCCAGCGGCTGATGAACATTGTGGTAGCGGGACTGGAGGGTTGTGCAGTGTATCTGGATGACGTGGTGATTTACAGTGATTCTTGGGAGGAACATGTCCTCCGCATTCAGAGCCTTTTTGACCGTTTGCGTGCTGCGCACCTAACAGTTAACCTGGCAAAATGTGAATTCGCCAAGGCTACAGTTACCTACCTTGGGAAGGTTGTGGGGCAAGGTCAGGTGCGGCCAGTACAGGCCAAAGTGGCTGCTATTGAGAGCTACCCCGTTCCTACCACTAAGAAGGAGTTGATGCGTTTTCTGGGGTTGGTGGGCTATTATCGGGGGTTCTGTAGGAATTTTTCCAGTGTTGTTGCTCCTCTCACAGACCTGCTTAAAGCCAAGGTGAGGTATGTATGGTCTACTTCCTGCCAGCGAGCTTTTGAGAGTGTTAAAGCTATTCTGTGTTCTCCTCCCGTCCTCAGTGCACCCTGCATGACTCGGCCGTTTCAGCTGCAGGTGGATGCCAGTGATGTTGGGGCAGGTGCAGTGTTGTTCCAAGCTGACCCAGATGGAGTTGAGCGTCCTGTGAGTTTCTTCTCCAGGAAGTTCAACTCGTACCAAATGAACTACTCAGTTATAGAGAAGGAGACCTTGGCTCTTATCTGGGCTTTACAACATTTTGATATCTATGTGGACTCAGGGGGGCCATTGGTGGTTTACACAGATCATAACCCACTGACCTTCCTCAACTCATTGCACAGCCCGAACCGCCGACTGATGCGGTGGGTTTTGTTTCTACAGTCTTACTGTTTGGACGTCCGTCACATCAGAGGTTCCGATAATGTGGTGGCCGATGCATTGTCCCGAGCCCCTGGTTTGTGAGCCGGTAGGACTGGTGGGTATGATGGCTTGGATATGATGTATAGTGGTGGATAATTTGTCAGTGTCATGGTGGTACAGGTTCTGGGATATGGGGAATTGATCACCCATTTAAATCAGAATTGTGAGGTTGTGTATTTGTGTTGCAGTTGCTTGAGTTTTTCAGGGGGAGCCTCGTCTTAAGGGGGGAGGTGTGTGACGACCCTCCAGCTCGTCTCCAGGTGTGCCTGATCAGGAGCTGAGTGTCGCCACCTGACTGAGCCACTTCACTTAATCGCTCTCCTTTCGTAGTCGGGGTCTCGCTGACAGGTTCGGTGTGTCCTGGGAGCTCCGGTCCCTCGCAGAGGTCTGGCTGATTTGGGCCTGCTGGGCAGCAGTGTCCGAGTATTTTGTTTGTTTTGTCTGCAAATTTAATGGATTCTGGATATGATTCAGGAGCAGTTTTCATGCATTTTCTGCAAAAATATTTGGATTTTTTGTGTTCAAAACCACAAAATTGTAACTCTAAAGACACTTACGGGTGTTTCTCAGGATTTCCTGTGCATCGAAAAGAAGTTTCAGAAATTCCAGAGTTTTGCAAACATAGAAGAGAAAATCCAGCTGCTGTTGCAATAAAACCCTCGGTTTGGACATTATTTACCACCTGCTAACCAAAGACAGTCATCTAAAGTGATTTATTACAAGCTTCTGCCAAAAAAAACAAAACACATTTTCCGTTAAA
Organism: Amphiprion clarkii; assembly: GCA_027123335.1. Lineage (NCBI taxonomy): Eukaryota > Metazoa > Chordata > Actinopteri > Pomacentridae > Amphiprion > Amphiprion clarkii. The sequence goes on along the minus strand of CM049570.1, from coordinate 38,177,884 downwards.
CGTGGACGCCTCTTATCATCTCTGCTGTCAGACAGAAAGTAAACCTTGAGCTGTGACTTCTTTTGACTCCACGTGTCGACATCAGCAGGTTTTACTGTTAAATGTCCATTTCTGAGCCGATAACTTCACACTGGAAGCCGCCGCGTAAACTCGAGTTTTCAATCATCGTCGTCCGTGTTGTTAATGTCGTCTTGTTTGTGAAAGTTGGATATTTATCTCTTTATTCAGAAAACCACGCAGAAGTCCTGTAATGGATTCCAGAATGGCCTTGAATCTTTTCCGGCTGCAGCTCGTCTGCACCCAGGAAGGTTTTTTGTTTTTAATAAGGTGCTTTGTATAAAAGAAAAAAGAGACGTGACACTAAGGTTTATTACAGATGTTGTGTATATCTTTGATATTCTAATGTTTATCCTATTTTGGAGGAGAGTGTGACGTCTGTTGGTTCTGCACAGGGTCTGATCTTTGCTTTGTAACTTTCCCCTCATGGCTAAAAGTATGTTAGAGATTTTCTAGCTTTGTAGAGACTTTGTACGCATATGCTACTCAGTTTAAATAAATGGTCAATTCTAAAGTGGGCTCTCGACTTTTGTCTTCAATGGATTCAAATAGTACAAATATTCTTAAGACCAACACATTTTCATTTTAAAAAGGAGGATGTTTGTTGCTTATTTGTAGAAAATGCTAGAGTAGATAAAAACAACAGACTAAACGATGACAGATTTCCTGAACAACAGCTGTTGTAGAGACGGTAATGCAGGGTTCTCACGCGTCCTGGAAAATCTGGAAAACCTGGAAAATGATTGACCAATTTTCCAGTCATGGAAAACATATGGAAAATGAGAAAAAAGGTCAAATGTCCTGAAAACGGTGAACTGATCCTGGAAAAACATTTATCCTCCCCCTGTCAATGCAAACGTGTTAAAAGTTATGCGCATGCCTGTCTGTTGTCCCCTTATCTTCTGGGCAACATTAAGGCATATTATTTTTTTATTTTTATATATATATATATTTATATATACATATATATATAAGATATATATATATATATAAGATATATATATATATATAATAGCGCTCATAGATATGAATCAATAGATAGGACACGCCCCTTTGAGCTGCGGCTATAGTGAGGCTAAGCTAGTGGGGGCAAAGTTTCAGTGCATTCCGTTGATGTAAACAGTGTGAAAACGGAAACAAGTATGCCGGCTCACTGTGCTGCATACAGTTACACACTACGTCGTACAATTGAGACAAGGAAACTTGGAATGACTTTTCAGAGGTAAGAATAGTTTTTGGCTCTTTTTTCATTATGAAAACTTGTTGAGAGCTTCCAGTCTATGAGAGCTAACTAGTTAGCCACGAGCAAAACACTAACGCGGCAGCAGCTTGACAACCAAATACCAGACGATTAATAGTAGCTGTAGTATAGTTGTACAAGCAGTAGCAGTAATACTAAAAGTACAAGCAGCAGTAGTAGTATAAACAGCTGTTAGAGTCATAGAAGTAGTATCAGCATTTGTAATAGTATTAGAAGTTGTAGTAGCAGTGCCAGTATCAGCAGCAGTAGTGAGTATAGTACCATTACTACTAGTAGTAGTCACATTGCTATTACTACCACCAATACTACCAATAGTAGTTATAAAGCCTAACTCATATATATCCAGATTACCATCTATGTTCTTCCTCCAAACCCATTTTATGATTGGGATCACAGGCAGTTCTTTAGGACTGCTCTCAAATAATTGAAATGTTACTAAACAAGGTTATACTTATCAAATTAAATAGCTTTGGTCTCCAGTATATTGGCTAATTCTGTTCTTTGGACTTTCCCAGGTTTCCCAGAGACTGGGCTGAGGAGGAAGTGGAAGCGGCTCTGAGGAGAGAGGGGTTTACTGCAAATGATGAGTAGGTGCTCTGCAGTGATCATTTTAAACCTGTGAGTTTGACGGGGCTGGGCAGGTTTGTCGGCTTAGACCTGGTGTCATTCCATCAGTGTTAAACTTCCCGGCTCATCTTGGAAGAGTATGTGCCAGAAAGACCACGACCAAGCAGCCTTGAGATCTGAGACAGCGTCTCACTCAGGTGGGTGTCAACGGTGTTCACAGTCAGGTCTGTGGTAATCCTGTCAAAGAACAAAACACAAAAAAATCTAGATTATAAATCAACATGTAACCAAAGCACTCTGTGTATAATGCCATAGTATAGGATGTAGTTCAGAAAATGTCAAAGTATAGTATGCTTTACTCAAGAATAACATAGTATGGCCTGTAGTTCATAGAACATGTCGGCAAAAAAAACCCATAGATTATTATGTGGTTCAAAAAGTGCAAAATGATAGGATGTTGCCTAAAATTGTCATGTATGATATGTGGTTCAAAAAATGTCATAGTGTAGTATATTGTCAAAATAGTATGTTATTCAAGAAAACATCAGAGTATAATATGTCGTCTAAAAAATGCCATAGAATAATATTTCATTGCACAAGTAAAAATATGGTAATTTTTAAAACTGTTCAAATTCTTATATGTTGCTAAAAAACAACAAAAAACTAAAACAAAAAAAGTCATAATAATATGTCAATTAAAAAAGCCTATAGTATAGCATGTCGCTATAAAAACGTCATAGTTTAGCCTTTAGTCCACAAAACGTTGTTTTGTCCCGGCTGTCTGAAGTAGGTCAGGAGCAACACAAAAACACTCCAGAAAGGTTTTCTTTGAAAAAAAATTATCAGGAATTTTGGCTCAAAAAAACGTCATAGTATACTATGTTGAAAAAAAAATGCCATTTTTCAAACATGTTGTAAAAACGTGCCATATGATGAAATAATGTAAAGGAGGCCGTTAAAAACACTCCAGAAAGGTTTTCTTTGAAAAAAAAATCATCAGGAATTTTGGCGTAAAAAAAAACGCCTTACTATACTATGTCGAAAAAAAAAATGTGATTTTTCATCATGTTTTAAAAAAGTGCCATATGATGAAATAATGTAAAGGAGGCCGTTAAAAACACTCCAGAAAGGTTTTCTTTGAAAAAAAAATCATCATGAATTTTGGCACAAAAAAACGCCTTACTATACTATGTCGAAAAAAAATGCGATTTTTCAACATGTTGTAAAAACGTGCCATATGATGAAATAATGTAAAGGAGGCCGTGAAAAACACTCCAGAAAGGTTTTCTTTGAAAAAAAAATCATCATGAATTTTGGCGCAAAAAAACGCCTTACTATACTATGTCGAAAAAAAAATGCGATTTTTCATCATGTTTTAAAAAAGTGCCATATGATGAAATAATGTAAAGGAGGCCGTGAAAAACACTCCAGAAAGGTTTTCTTTGAAAAAAAAATCATCATGAATTTTGGCGCAAAAAAAACGCCTTACTATACTATGTCGAAAAAAAAATGCGATTTTTCATCATGTTTTAAAAAAGTGCCACATGATGAAATAATGTAAAGGAGGCCGTTAAAAACACTCCAGAAAGGTTTTCTTTGAAAAAAAAATCATCATGAATTTTGGCGCAAAAAAACGCCTTACTATACTATGTCGAAAAAAAATGCGATTTTTCATCATGTTTTAAAAAAGTGCCATATGATGAAATAATGTAAAGGAGGCCGTGAAAAACACTCCAGAAAGGTTTTCTTTGAAAAAAAAATCATCATGAATTTTGGCGCAAAAAAAACGCCTTACTATACTATGTCGAAAAAAAAATGCGATTTTTCATCATGTTGTAAAAACGTGCCATATGATGAAATAATGTAAAGGAGGCCGTGAAAAACACTCCAGAAAGGTTTTCTTTGAAAAAAAAATCATCATGAATTTTGGCGCAAAAAAAACGCCTTACTATACTATGTCGAAAAAAAAATGCGATTTTTCATCATGTTGTAAAAAAGTGCCATATGATGAAATAATGTAAAGGAGGCCGTGAAAAACACTCCAGAAAGGTTTTCTTTGAAAAAAAAATCATCATGAATTTTGGCGCAAAAAAACGCCTTACTATACTATGTCGAAAAAAAATGCGATTTTTCATCATGTTGTAAAAACGTGCCATATGATGAAATAATGTAAAGGAGGCCGTGAAAAACACTCCAGAAAGGTTTTCTTTGAAAAAAAAATCATCATGAATTTTGGCGCAAAAAAACGCCTTACTATACTATGTCGAAAAAAAATGCGATTTTTCATCATGTTTTAAAAAAGTGCCATATGATGAAATAATGTAAAGGAGGCCGTGAAAAACACTCCAGAAAGGTTTTCTTTGAAAAAAAAATCATCATGAATTTTGGCGCAAAAAAAACGCCTTACTATACTATGTCGAAAAAAAATGTGATTTTTCAACATGTTGTAAAAACATGCCATATGATGAAATAATGTAAAGGAGGCCGTGAAAAACACTCCAGAAAGGTTTTCTTTGAAAAAAAAATCATCATGAATTTTGGCGCAAAAAAACGCCTTACTATACTATGTCGAAAAAAAAATGCGATTTTTCATCATGTTTTAAAAAAGTGCCATATGATGAAATAATGTAAAGGAGGCCGTTAAAAACACTCCAGAAAGGTTTTCTTTGAAAAAAAAATCATCATGAATTTTGGCGCAAAAAAACGCCTTACTATACTATGTCGAAAAAAAAATGCGATTTTTCATCATGTTTTAAAAAAGTGCCATATGATGAAATAATGTAAAGGAGGCCGTGAAAAACACTCCAGAAAGGTTTTCTTTGAAAAAAAAATCATCATGAATTTTGGCGCAAAAAAACGCCTTACTATACTATGTCGAAAAAAAAATGCGATTTTTCATCATGTTTTAAAAAAGTGCCATATGATGAAATAATGTAAAGGAGGCCGTTAAAAACACTCCAGAAAGGGTTTCTTTGAAAAAAAAATCATCATGAATTTTGGCGCAAAAAAACGCCTTACTATACTATGTCGAAAAAAAAATGCGATTTTTCATCATGTTGTAAAAACGTGCCATATGATGAAATAATGTAAAGGAGGCCGTGAAAAACACTCCAGAAAGGTTTTCTTTGAAAAAAAAATCATCATGAATTTTGGCGCAAAAAAACGCCTTACTATACTATGTCGAAAAAAAAATGCGATTTTTCATCATGTTTTAAAAACGTGCCATATGATGAAATAATGTAAAGGAGGCCGTGAAAAACACTCCAGAAAGGTTTTCTTTGAAAAAAAAATCATCATGAATTTTGGCGCAAAAAAACGCCTTACTATACTATGTCGAAAAAAAATGCGATTTTTCATCATGTTTTAAAAAAGTGCCATATGATGAAATAATGTAAAGGAGGCCGTGAAAAACACTCCAGAAAGGTTTTCTTTGAAAAAAAAATCATCAGGAATTTTGGCGCAAAAAAACGCCTTACTATACTATGTCGAAAAAAAATGTGATTTTTCAACATGTTGTAAAAACATGCCATATGATGAAATAATGTAAAGGAGGCCGTGAAAAACACTCCAGAAAGGTTTTCTTTGAAAAAAAAATCATCATGAATTTTGGCGCAAAAAAACGCCTTACTATACTATGTCGAAAAAAAAATGCGATTTTTCATCATGTTTAAAAAAGTGCCATATGATGAAATAATGTAAAGGAGGCCGTGAAAAACACTCCAGAAAGGTTTTCTTTGAAAAAAAAATCATCATGAATTTTGGCGCAAAAAAACGCCTTACTATACTATGTCGAAAAAAAAATGCGATTTTTCATCATGTTTTAAAAAAGTGCCATATGATGAAATAATGTAAAGGAGGCCGTGAAAAACACTCCAGAAAGGTTTTCTTTGAAAAAAAAATCATCAGGAATTTTGGCGTAAAAAAAACGCCTTACTATACTATGTCGAAAAAAAAATGCGATTTTTCATCATGTTTTAAAAAAGTGCCATATGATGAAATAATGTAAAGGAGGCCGTGAAAAACACTCCAGAAAGGTTTTCTTTGAAAAAAAAATCATCATGAATTTTGGCGCAAAAAAAACGCCTTACTATACTATGTCGAAAAAAAATGCGATTTTTCAACATGTTGTAAAAACAGTGCCATATGATGAAATAATGTAAAGGAGGCCGTGAAAAACACTCCAGAAAGGTTTTCTTTGAAAAAAAAATCATCAGGAATTTTGGCGTAAAAAAAACGCCTTACTATACTATGTCGAAAAAAAACTGCGATTCTTCATCATGTTTTAAAAAAGTGCCATATGATGAAATAATGTAAAGGAGGCTGTGAAAAACACTCCAGAAAGGTTTTCTTTGAAAAAAAAATCATCAGGAATTTTGGCGTAAAAAAAACGCCTTACTATACTATGTCGAAAAAAAATGCGATTTTTCATCATGTTTTAAAAAAGTGCCATATGATGAAATAATGTAAAGGAGGCCGTGAAAAACACTCCAGAAAGGTTTTCTTTGAAAAAAAAATCATCATGAATTTTGGCGCAAAAAAACGCCTTACTATACTATGTCGAAAAAAAATGCGATTTTTCATCATGTTGTAAAAACATGCCATATGATGAAATAATGTAAAGGAGGCCGTGAAAAACACTCCAGAAAGGTTTTCTTTGAAAAAAAAATCATCATGAATTTTGGCGCAAAAAAACGCCTTACTATACTATGTCGAAAAAAAAATGCGATTTTTCATCATGTTTTAAAAAAGTGCCACATGATGAAATAATGTAAAGGAGGCCGTTAAAAACACTCCAGAAAGGTTTTCTTTGAAAAAAAAATCATCAGGAATTTTGGCGTAAAAAAAACGCCTTACTATACTATGTCGAAAAAAAAATGCGATTTTTCATCATGTTTTAAAAAAGTGCCATATGATGAAATAATGTAAAGGAGGCCGTTAAAAACACTCCAGAAAGGTTTTCTTTGAAAAAAAAATCATCATGAATTTTGGCGCAAAAAAACGCCTTACTATACTATGTCGAAAAAAAATGCGATTTTTCAACATGTTGTAAAAACGTGCCATATGATGAAATAATGTAAAGGAGGCCGTTAAAAACACTCCAGAAAGGTTTTCTTTGAAAAAAAAATCATCATGAATTTTGGCGCAAAAAAACGCCTTACTATACTATGTCGAAAAAAAATGTGATTTTTCAACATGTTGTAAAAACGTGCCATATGATGAAATAATGTAAAGGAGGCCGTGAAAAACACTCTAGAAAGGTTTTCTTTGAAAAAAAAATCATCATGAATTTTGGCGCAAAAAAACGCCTTACTATACTATGTCGAAAAAAAAAATGCGATTTTTCATCATGTTTTAAAAAAGTGCCACATGATGAAATAATGTAAAGGTTTAGCATGTCGCTATAAAAACGTCATAGTTTAGCCTTTGGTGCACAAAACATTGTTTCATCCCGGCTGTCTGAAGTAGGTGAGGAGCAACACAACAACAGTCCAAACGCTGGTTTCCAGAGGGTTAGACGAGTATTTATTTGAAAGAGTAAGTTTACAACAACACAACATGTGAGGGGGTTAAAAACAAATGGGTGTTAGTAAAATAAAAATAAATAAACAGAACTAAAAGTGAACTTCATGTTGACATTGATGGACATTCCAACCAGGAACAAAGTAAAAGATAATCAATACGAAAAAAACTCTTCCTGTTCACCTCTTAAACCCATAAACACACTGCAGTAGCACCCTAAACTAAAACTACCAATGGGTTCCCTGTTTTCCTTTGTGAATAATTCAAAGGTCCCTCTCTATCTCCCCACATCCACCAACCACTGGAACACATCTCCAAAGTTCTGCTGGGCCAGCTCAGCTTCCCCTCATAAGAAGTGGCGCCACCTGCCAGATGAAGGAGCCTTTTGAGAGGCAGCTGGCATCGTGATTGGACTGTACTTTGGTCTGTTCCAATCCAGCTTCAGCTCCAGAGACGGCAGGCGGGACGAGTCAACGGAGGCCGGATGGACGAAGGCATGAAGCTGAGTACAATCTAGAAAACAACAGAGGAGGAGGAAACAAACGTAGTAGTATAGTAGAAAATATACATCGTAGATTGTACAAGTAACAAGTCAAAGGAAAGAGACATACACTGTAGAATTGTAGTAATTGTGGGCTGATTGATTGACTGATTATTGGTATTTTAGTTTTTACTGGTAATAAATACATTTACTTTGGCTCTGAACCTTTATCTACCTGTGGTCGCTCTGTCTTCTGGAGTGATTTGATTGGTTAAACGTCACGAATAAAACTCCTTTAACTTAACATCTGTAAACAAAACAAAAACGTATCAACAAAGTTTTCTGTTAGAGTTTGTGTTCTTCTAAGTTTAACTCCAAGATTTTAAATACTTTCATTACTGCAAATGAATATCTACTCCACATGTCTCACTAATAATCATTATCAGCCTTAAAAACCACCCACAAAACACCCCTCTATACTGGACCACACTTAGTACAGTCCGGTTCCCCCTTCTATAAATCTGCTTGGAATCTTCCACTTCCTGTTTGTCAAAGTGGCCTTCTACCTGGACAGGTTTTGTTGGAGCTCATGCAACAAACATTTTGGGTAACTGCACTTTAATATGGATGGATGACACTGAATTAGAGTCTGTTTTAATGAGACTGAGTTCAGATGTGTAGCTCTGTCATTAAATAGGAAATTATTTCTCAGAATTCACAGAGAAAAGTCTGAAATGTTTGCTAGGTTAGCGTCCCACATGTTCTTTGGCTCAGCTAAAGCTAACTCTCTCCAACTTCTGGATCTCTTGAGTTGCTTGTTGTTAAAATATCTTGCTAGAGGTGCTGAAGCTCAGAAAGTCTGAGATGTTTGTTCAAAATAAGCTCATTCTCAAGTCTGATCTGAACTGTCCTCTTTTGTTTGAACTTTCCCTAAACTTAGGAGTTAATGACAGAGCAGCACATCCAGACTCAGTCTCATTTATGTAGAGATTAAACTTCAGTGTCATTCATTGATGTTAAAGTGCAGTTTTTCAAATGTTTGTTGCACATGCTCCCGACCAAACCAGTCCAGGTGGAAGATGATGTGAAGAGAAAGCTCCAGAGGATGAATATCACACATTTACGTTGGAAATAAATGTCCTTTAATTAGACATTGTCATGCAAAAGTTGGATTTCCCTTTAATGATGTTCAAATCTTTGTTGAGTGTTTTGTTGATGTTGGTTTCTAAATGTTTTCTGACACTCGGCCCCAAAGATTAAAACCTTTTACGGCTCACAAGCTGCAACAATTCACACATTATCAACTATCTTTCTGACTAAACTAAGATAAAAAGTGAAAAACTGCCTGATTCCTGCATCATGAATGTAAATCTTTTTGGTTTTTATGACAGTAAACTGAATATATTTGGGTTTGACATTTTATAAACCAAAACAAGAAATGAATTAGTGCAGAAAACAATCAACAGATTAATGGACAAAGAAAATGTGTTTTCCAACATATATGGCTGAATTACTCCAACATTACAAGATACATACAATTTTAATTCAATTGTATTTATATAACTCCAATTGCAGGTCAAATTGTCTCAAAATGCTTTATTTTTATATTTTTTGTCATTTAAGATATGACAAAGTGAGAAATTTAAACCTCTTGACTAATAAATGATAATAAAGTGTGATACTAAAGGTTTGTGGTGCTAAAAATCTCCAAGTAAAGATATGAAGTTGAACATCTGGATGGAGGTTGATAAAAGTGGACCTTCCTTCATTTCTCTGGAGCGACTCCATGGATTTTATGGATGGTGGTTGAAGACCTGCTCTTCTGGTGGTCTTCCTTCTAGTCGCTGTAACAAGTCAGTCCATCCTGTCCGACTTCAACACCTCTTCATGACAACTTGTTCTGCCTCTGACCTGGTGGAAACTCCAGAAACTGGGGAAAACCTGTGGAGACTGGAAGAACTCGTGGAGACTCGAAGAACTCGTGGGGCGGGGGAAGGTGTGGTGGGTGGTGGGGGAGTAGAGGGGGGAGGCCGCCACCCACCTCCCCGCCTACTCTCCGCCCTGACTCCACCCAGACTCCGCCTTGGCTTCGCCCATGTGGTCACTTCAGGAACTACGATGTCAAAGGGACGACGAATTTGTTTCTTTTTATCTGATCTGTAGCTCAGTGAGTTAAGAATTTGCCTATGGAGCTGCAGGTCACTGGTTCAAGACCAGACCCTTCTTAAATTTTCATCAAAATCCTGACAAAGACAAAGAAAGAAAACTGCCGGTGGCGGGTCTTGAACCTGCGACCTTCCACTTGGTAGTCTGTCTTCTTTTCCCCTGAGCTACTAGCTCAGATACTAATTCTTCTTTTTTTTGCGCATTTATCATCTATTTTTTGTCATTTTCGAGTTTTTTTTTAACTCGAGTCTCGACTCGACCGTTTTTCTCAGGAGGTTGGGCTTCAGCCTTTGTTCTGGAGGGTGGAACCCTCAGTTCCAAGACTTTCCAAAGCCTCCACACATCCCGAGTCCTCAGGACCTGAGCTTTCACACAGTCTGAGGGCTGAAATTTTCTAAGTCCCACAGTAGATCTCTGTATGAACTCAGACAGTCAGATGATCTTAAGTCCCACAGTAGATCTCTGTTAGTTTGAACCTTCAGACAGTCTGAGGACTGAAATCCTAAAAGTTCTTGAGTAGTTCTCTGTTAGTTTGAACCTTCAGACAGTCTGAGGACTGAAATCTTAAAAGTTTCTCCGTACTTCTCTGTTAATTTGAACGTTCTGGTTAACAGAAGCCTTAAAACTTGTGACCATGAGTCTTGATTTCACATTTAGATCATCCATCTGAGTTCTTCTCAGACCTTCACCTGTGGGTTTTTTAGAAATCCTCAACAAACTTTGATTCTCTTCACTCAACAGTAAAGTTTGTGGACATCAGAAGGTAACGTTAGTTTGATCCATGCCTTCAACTACTAGTAGACTTTATCTGGAAAGCAGTTTTCTGAAATGAGTTCTTAGTAAATCTGTCCATAATCAAACCAAGAACATAGAAAGAGGAAATGTTTGAAGAAACAACTTGATGTTTTCATTTCAGACTAGAAAACGCTTTAAGGCCTTTATCTGTTTTTGCTCTTTTTGATCGTTTTATTGTCTCTTCTGTTTAATTTGATCTTCTAAAGTCTAACTGGTGTCTTTTTAAATGTTTTGTCTTTAGTTTGATTCTTCTTAAATGTTTAGTTTTGCTCTTTTCTCACCTTTTATTCTTTTCAAATGTCTGATTTGATTTACAAATGTTTTGTCTTTTTAATGTTTAATTGTTCTTTTTTCAAATGTTTTATCGGCTTGTTTGAAAAAATTTCCTTTTCTTTCCCAATGTTTAATTTTTCAATTATATCTTTGTTAAGGTTTTTCTTTTTTAATGTTTTACCACCTTTTAATGTTTAGTTTTCTTTTTAAATGCTTCATTGTATTTTCTGTTTAATTCCTATTTAAAGTTTTATTGTCTTTAAGATTTAATTTTCTAATTAAACATTTAATTTTCTAATTAAATATTTTATCTTTTTAAAGGTTTAATAATCTAATTAAATGTTTTGTATTTTTTAAATGTTTAATATTCTTGTTTAATTGTACTTTTTAAATGTTTAATTATCTAAAATATTTCATCTTTAATGCTTAATATTTTTGTTCAAAAATTTTATTTAATTTCATAATTACATGTTTTGCATCATCTGTTAATTATCTAATTAAATATTTTGTTTGTTTAAGATAATTTAACTGTATTTAATGTTTATTTTTCTTTTTACATTTTATTGTATTAAATCTTTTTTCCTTTGATTCATTTCCTTTTTTTCAGTGTAGTTTATTTCTTTAAATTTTTTGTGTTAAGATTTTAACCCCAACGTTAAAAATGAAACAAACCCTTAAATCACAGTGAAAATACTTCTGTTGTCACAATCATGAGTTAGTCAATTATTCAGTTTATCAATTCAACTTTATTTGTTTAGCACCTTTCACACAGATGACAAAACTAAACAAGCAAAGAGAAAAAAAACTGCTAAAACTAGGATCAAAACTCAAACATATTTTAAAAAAAGATTTAACATGGTAATCAATATGTTGTGTCCAGGGGATGGAGGGAGTTTATTGAAGTCTTCTTGGGCTCACATGGGAAATCATTTAAAATATAAACTTGATATTCAGTCTAAGGAAACTGGAAACTGCAGAGCAACAGAAGAACCAACAATATCTCCTGTTTTCTCCTTTAATGAGTCGACTCTTTTTGTGCTTTCAGACCAAAGAACTACAGACTCTTCACAACCTGCTCAAACTCTTGGTACAGGACCTCACCACACGGGTCAAGAAGGTTTCCGTCTCATTTCTACTCTGAAGCTCACCTTCTCCTGCTCAAACTGCTGACATATGTTTCTGCTGCTCTAAAGTCTGGTCTCCAGAACTTCCTAAAAACTCTCAAAGTCTCTTCTGCTGCAGGTTGCTTTGTAGAACTGTTCCAGAAAACCTCACTAAACCACATGGAGGGGCCTCAAGATAGTCGTCCAAATGAAACCGTACAAAAACCAAACTAGCACAACCCAAACGCTAAAGTCTCCGGCAGCCTACCAGAGAACCTCTGAGAACAGAGAATCAGGACAGGAACTCTTACCTTCTGGACAACCAACGCTGGTTCACAAACAAGAATACAGAATGTGTCTGACCAGAAACCTCTGAAGACTCACTACAGCCAAGATAAAGACACAACTCAGCTGCACCAAATCCACTAATCACTGCACACATTAGCACCATGTGCTAACTGTGGCTAAAGAACCACATTTACCAAGACAACTATCCAGTACAAAGCCCTAAAACACACCAAGAAACACATTAAAGACGATTTTACTGCTGGAAGCTGCAAGCCAACGCCTAAAGAACAAACTAAAGCAACGGAGCCAAACCCGGTTCAGTGGTGAAGAGAAGCAGAGGAAATGTTTGTCTGCAGCTAAACAAAGCAGGAAGACACTGAGCTGCTCAGGTGTTCCTGATAACACCAAGCAGCCACCTGGACAGCCAATAGGAACACAGCTTCCTGGAAGTCCAGAGGGCGGGGTTAGTGAAGGAAATTTAGTTTAAAGTTGAAGCAGAAAGTTAACAAAGAAAGTTGAAAACCACCTTCTGATACCTGAAATCTCTGAGTTTTCACACAAAGAACGCCTGAACATGTCAAACTGGTTCCATAGTAGAACCCTCATTGTAAAAACGTCATAGTACCCGGCTGTCTAGGGTCGCCGAGGAGCAACACAAAAACAGGACAAACGCTGGTTTCCAGGGGGTTAGGAGGATATTTATTTGAAAGAGATCACAAAGTCTGTCTTTAGTTCAGCTGAAAATATTAGTTTTTGTCTTTTTTATTGACCAAACTTTTCAGGAAGTAGATGAATAATAATTAAAGCTCTCATGTAGAAGTCCAACGTATTTTGGATCCTTGTGGAGAGTTTAATCTTAGAGTTTGTAAAGCTGTTGAGTTTTCAGAGTCACATGGATTGTTTTGACATTTAATAACCAAGTCCTGATATAAAATTACAGTTGTGGATTTCTGTCATTTAGTCTGGACTAAACAAATAACAGCAGCATGAATCTCAAACGTCATTATGAGGAGTCTGGATTGAGGTTTCTCACTTGATAATGATCAAAACATGAAATTTAGGTTGGTTTAAAGGTAAATTCCACCTTAAATCTTTGAATGTTGACCTAAAAGGTTGGTTTCAGGAAGTATTCCACCTACAAGGTCCTCAAACATCCACCTTAAAGGAACATTCCACCAAAAATCCTTGGCCATGCACCTAAAGTGTTGCTTTAGCTGAGTATTCCATCCAAAATCCAAAATGTGACAAAAACGTCATAGTTTAACGTGCCATATGATGAAATACTGTAAAGCAGGCCGTGAAAAACACTCCAGGAAGGTTTTCTTTGAAAAAAAAATCATCATGAATTTTGGCGCAAAAAAACGCCTTACTATACTATGTCGAAAAAAAAAATGCGATTTTTCATCATGTTTTAAAAAAGTGCCATATGATGAAATAATGAAAAGGAGGCCGTTAAAAACACTCCAGAAAGGGTTTCTTTGAAAAAAAAATCATCATGAATTTTGGCGCAAAAAAACGCCTTACTATACTATGTCGAAAAAAAAATGCGATTTTTCAACATGTTGTAAAAACGTGCCATATGATGAAATAATGTAAAGGAGGCCGTGAAAAACACTCCAGAAAGGTTTTCTTTGAAAAAAAAATCATCATGAATTTTGGCGCAAAAAAAACGCCTTACTATACTATGTCGAAAAAAAAATGCGATTTTTCAAACATGTTGTAAAAAAGTGCCATATGATGAAATAATGTAAAGGAGGCCGTGAAAAACACTCCAGAAAGGTTTTCTTTGAAAAAAAAATCATCATGAATTTTGGCGCAAAAAAAACGCCTTACTATACTATGTCGAAAAAAAAATGCGATTTTTCAAACATGTTGTAAAAACGTGCCATATGATGAAATAATGTAAAGGAGGCCGTTAAAAACACTCCAGAAAGGTTTTCTTTGAAAAAAAAATCATCATGAATTTTGGCGCAAAAAAACGCCTTACTATACTATGTCGAAAAAAAAATGCGATTTTTCAATCATGTTGTAAAAACGTGCCATATGATGAAATAATGTAAAGGAGGCCGTGAAAAACACTCCAGAAAGGTTTTCTTTGAAAAAAAAATCATCATGAATTTTGGCGCAAAAAAACGCCTTACTATACTATGTCGAAAAAAAAATGCGATTTTTCAACATGTTGTAAAAACGTGCCATATGATGAAATAATGTAAAGGAGGCCGTGAAAAACACTCCAGAAAGGTTTTCTTTGAAAAAAAAATCATCATGAATTTTGGCGCAAAAAAAACGCCTTACTATACTATGTCGAAAAAAAAATGCGATTTTTCAACATGTTGTAAAAACGTGCCATATGATGAAATAATGTAAAGGAGGCCGTGAAAAACACTCCAGAAAGGTTTTCTTTGAAAAAAAAATCATCATGAATTTTGGCGCAAAAAAAACGCCTTACTATACTATGTCGAAAAAAAAATGTGATTTTTCAACATGTTGTAAAAACGTGCCATATGATGAAATAATGTAAAGGAGGCCGTGAAAAACACTCCAGAAAGGTTTTCTTTGAAAAAAAAATCATCATGAATTTTGGCGCAAAAAAACGCCTTACTATACTATGTCGAAAAAAAAATGCGATTTTTCAACATGTTGTAAAAACGTGCCATATGATGAAATAATGTAAAGGAGGCCGTGAAAAACACTCCAGAAAGGTTTTCTTTGAAAAAAAAATCATCATGAATTTTGGCGCAAAAAAACGCCTTACTATACTATGTCGAAAAAAAATGCGATTTTTCAACATGTTGTAAAAACGTGCCATATGATGAAATAATGTAAAGGAGGCCGTGAAAAACACTCCAGAAAGGTTTTCTTTGAAAAAAAATCATCATGAATTTTGGCGCAAAAAAACGCCTTACTATACTATGTCGAAAAAAAAATGCGATTTTTCATCATGTTGTAAAAACGTGCCATATGATGAAATAATGTAAAGGAGGCCGTGAAAAACACTCCAGAAAGGTTTTCTTTGAAAAAAAAATCATCATGAATTTTGGCGCAAAAAAACGCCTTACTATACTATGTCGAAAAAAAAATGCGATTTTTCAACATGTTGTAAAAAAGTGCCATATGATGAAATAATGTAAAGGAGGCCGTGAAAAACACTCCAGAAAGGTTTTCTTTGAAAAAAAAATCATCATGAATTTTGGCGCAAAAAAACGCCTTACTATACTATGTCGAAAAAAAAATGCGATTTTTCAACATGTTGTAAAAACGTGCCATATGATGAAATAATGTAAAGGAGGCCGTGAAAAACACTCCAGAAAGGTTTTCTTTGAAAAAAAAATCATCATGAATTTTGGCGCAAAAAAACGCCTTACTATACTATGTCGAAAAAAAATGCGATTTTTCAACATGTTGTAAAAAAGTGCCATATGATGAAATAATGTAAAGGAGGCCGTGAAAAACACTCCAGAAAGGTTTTCTTTGAAAAAAAAATCATCATGAATTTTGGCGCAAAAAAACGCCTTACTATACTATGTCGAAAAAAAATGCGATTTTTCAACATGTTGTAAAAACGTGCCATATGATGAAATAATGTAAAGGAGGCCGTGAAAAACACTCCAGAAAGGTTTTCTTTGAAAAAAAAATCATCATGAATTTTGGCGCAAAAAAAACGCCTTACTATACTATGTCGAAAAAAAAATGCGATTTTTCAACATGTTGTAAAAAAGTGCCATATGATGAAATAATGTAAAGGAGGCCGTGAAAAACACTCCAGAAAGGTTTTCTTTGAAAAAAAAATCATCATGAATTTTGGCGCAAAAAAACGCCTTACTATACTATGTCGAAAAAAAATGTGATTTTTCAACATGTTGTAAAAACATGCCATATGATGAAATAATGTAAAGGAGGCCGTGAAAAACACTCCAGAAAGGTTTTCTTTGAAAAAAAAATCATCATGAATTTTGGCGCAAAAAAACGCCTTACTATACTATGTCGAAAAAAAAATGCGATTTTTCATCATGTTTTAAAAAAGTGCCACATGATGAAATAATGTAAAGGAGGCCGTGAAAAACACTCCAGAAAGGTTTTCTTTGAAAAAAAAATCATCATGAATTTTGGCGCAAAAAAACGCCTTACTATACTATGTCGAAAAAAAATGCGATTTTTCAACATGTTGTAAAAACGTGCCATATGATGAAATAATGTAAAGGAGGCCGTGAAAAACACTCCAGAAAGGTTTTCTTTGAAAAAAAATCATCATGAATTTTGGCGCAAAAAAAACGCCTTACTATACTATGTCGAAAAAAAAATGCGATTTTTCAACATGTTGTAAAAAAGTGCCATATGATGAAATAATGTAAAGGAGGCCGTGAAAAACACTCCAGAAAGGTTTTCTTTGAAAAAAAAATCATCATGAATTTTGGCGCAAAAAAACGCCTTACTATACTATGTCGAAAAAAAAATGCGATTTTTCATCATGTTGTAAAAACGTGCCATATGATGAAATAATGTAAAGGAGGCCGTGAAAAACACTCCAGAAAGGTTTTCTTTGAAAAAAAATCATCATGAATTTTGGCGCAAAAAAAACGCCTTACTATACTATGTCGAAAAAAAAATGCGATTTTTCAATCATGTTGTAAAAACGTGCCATATGATGAAATAATGTAAAGGAGGCCGTGAAAAACACTCCAGAAAGGTTTTCTTTGAAAAAAAAATCATCATGAATTTTGGCGCAAAAAAAACGCCTTACTATACTATGTCGAAAAAAAAATGCGATTTTTCATCATGTTGTAAAAACGTGCCATATGATGAAATAATGTAAAGGAGGCTGTGAAAAACACTCCAGAAAGGTTTTCTTTGAAAAAAAAATCATCATGAATTTTGGCGCAAAAAAACGCCTTACTATACTATGTCGAAAAAAAAATGCGATTTTTCAACATGTTGTAAAAACGTGCCATATGATGAAATAATGTAAAGGAGGCCGTGAAAAACACTCCAGAAAGGTTTTCTTTGAAAAAAAAATCATCATGAATTTTGGCGCAAAAAAACGCCTTACTATACTATGTCGAAAAAAAATGCGATTTTTCAACATGTTTTAAAAACGTGCCATATGATGAAATAATGTAAAGGAGGCCGTGAAAAACACTCCAGAAAGGTTTTCTTTGAAAAAAAAATCATCATGAATTTTGGCGCAAAAAAACGCCTTACTATACTATGTCGAAAAAAAAATGCGATTTTTCATCATGTTTTAAAAAAGTGCCATATGATGAAATAATGTAAAGGAGGCCGTGAAAAACACTCCAGAAAGGTTTTCTTTGAAAAAAAAATCATCATGAATTTTGGCGCAAAAAAACGCCTTACTATACTATGTCGAAAAAAAAATGCGATTTTTCAACATGTTGTAAAAACGTGCCATATGATGAAATAATGTAAAGGAGGCCGTGAAAAACACTCCAGAAAGGTTTTCTTTGAAAAAAAAATCATCATGAATTTTGGCGCAAAAAAACGCCTTACTATACTATGTCGAAAAAAAATGCGATTTTTCAACATGTTGTAAAAACGTGACATATGATGAAATAATGTAAAGGAGGCCGTGAAAAACACTCAAGAAAGGTTTTCTTTGAAAAAAAAATCATCATGAATTTTGGCGCAAAAAAAACGCCTTACTATACTATGTCGAAAAAAAAATGCGATTTTTCATCATGTTTTAAAAAAGTGCCATATGATGAAATAATGTAAAGGAGGCCGTTAAAAACACTCCAGAAAGGTTTTCTTTGAAAAAAAAATCATCATGAATTTTGGCGCAAAAAAACGCCTTACTATACTATGTCGAAAAAAAAATGCGATTTTTCAACATGTTTAAAAAGTGCCATATGATGAAATAATGTAAAGGAGGCCGTGAAAAACACTCCAGAAAGGTTTTCTTTGAAAAAAAAATCATCATGAATTTTGGCGCAAAAAAACGCCTTACTATACTATGTCGAAAAAAAATGTGATTTTTCAACATGTTGTAAAAACGTGCCATATGATGAAATAATGTAAAGGAGGCCGTGAAAAACACTCCAGAAAGGTTTTCTTTGAAAAAAAAATCATCATGAATTTTGGCGCAAAAAAAACGCCTTACTATACTATGTCGAAAAAAAAATGCGATTTTTCAACATGTTGTAAAAACGTGCCATATGATGAAATAATGTAAAGGAGGCCGTGAAAAACACTCCAGAAAGGTTTTCTTTGAAAAAAAATCATCATGAATTTTGGCGCAAAAAAACGCCTTACTATACTATGTCGAAAAAAAAATGCGATTTTTCATCATGTTGTAAAAAAGTGCCATATGATGAAATAATGTAAAGGAGGCCGTTAAAAACACTCCAGAAAGGTTTTCTTTGAAAAAAAAATCATCATGAATTTTGGCGCAAAAAAACGCCTTACTATACTATGTCGAAAAAAAAATGTGATTTTTCAACATGTTGTAAAAACGTGCCATATGATGAAATAATGTCAAGGAGGCCGTTAAAAACACTCCAGAAAGGTTTTCTTTGAAAAAAAAATCATCATGAATTTTGGCGCAAAAAAAACGCCTTACTATACTATGTCGAAAAAAATGCGATTTTTCAACATGTTGTAAAAACGTGCCATATGATGAAATAATGTAAAGGAGGCCGTGAAAAACACTCCAGAAAGGTTTTCTTTGAAAAAAAAATCATCATGAATTTTGGCGCAAAAAAAACGCCTTACTATACTATGTCGAAAAAAAAATGCGATTTTTCATCATGTTGTAAAAACGTGCCATATGATGAAATAATGTAAAGGAGGCCGTGAAAAACACTCCAGAAAGGTTTTCTTTGAAAAAAAAAATCATCAGGAATTTTGGCGTTAAAAAAACGCCTTAATATACTATGTCGAAAAAAAAAATGCGATTTTTCATCATGTTTTAAAAAAGTGCCATATGATGAAATAATGTAAAGGAGGCCGTTAAAAACACTCCAGAAAGGTTTTCTTTGAAAAAAAATCATCAGGAATTTTGGCTCAAAAAAACGTCATAGTATACTATGTCGAAAAAAACATGAGTCTTGATTTCACATTTAGATCATCCATCTGAGTTCTTCTCAGACCTTCACCTGTGGGTTTTTTAGAAATCCTCAACAAACTTTGATTCTCTTCACTGAACAGTAAAGTTTGTGGAGATCAGAAGGTAACATTAGTTTGATCCATGCCTTCAACTACTAGTAGACTTTATCTGGAAAGCAGTTTTCTGAAATGAGTTCTTAGTAAATCTGTCCACAATCAAACCAAGAACATAGAAAGAGGAAATGTTTGAAGAAACAACTTGATGTTTTCGCTTCAGACTAGAAAATGCTTTAAGGCCTTTATCTGTTTTTGCTCTTTTTGATCGTTTTATTGTCTCTTCTGTTTAATTTGATCTTCTAAAGTCTAACTGGTGTCTTTTGAAATGTTTTGTCTTTAGTTTGATTCTTCTTAAACGTTTAATTTTGCTCTTTTCTCACCTTTTATTCTTTTCTAATGTCTGATTTGATTTACAAATGTTTTGTATTTTTAATGTTTGTTTTGTTCAAATGTTTTATCGACTTGTTTGAGTTTCTTTTTCTTTCCCAATATTTAATGTTTCGATTAAATCTTGAAGGTTTTTCTTTTTAAATGTTTTACCTCCTTTTAATGTTTAATTTTCTTTTTAAATGCTTCATTGTATTTTCTGTTTAATTCCTATTTGAAGTTCTATTGTCTTTAAGATGTAATTTTCTAATGAAACATTACATTTTTTAATTAAATGATGTTTCGTCTTTTTTTTTTTTTGCCTTTTTCAGCTTTTTACTGGATCGGCGTAGTGAGAAACAGACAACAATGGGGGAAGACATGCAGCAATGGGCCACGAGCGGGACTCGAACCCAAACCTCTGCGTCAGAGACCAGCCTCTGTGCATGGGTCACCCGCTTAACCCGTTGAGCTATACGTAGATGCATGCCTTTTCCTTTTAAAGGTTTAATGATCTAATTAAATGTTTTGCACTTTTTAAAGGTTTAATGATCTAATTAAATGTTTTGCACTTTTTAAAGGTTTAATGATCTAATTAAATATTTTGCACTTTTTAAATGTTTAATAGTCTTCTTGTTTAATTGTATTTTTTAAATGTTTAATGCTGGAAAATATTTTATCTGTAATTTTTAATATTTATATTTTACAAATTTTGTTTAATTTCATAATTACATGTATTGTATCTTGTTGAATTATCTCATTCAATATTTTGTCTGTTTAATAGAGTCAAACATTAAATACAATTAAATTATAGATACATATACCACCTTTTAATGTTTAGTTTTCTTTTTAAATCCTTCATTGTATTTTCTGTTTAATTCCTATTTGAAGTTTTATTGTCTTTAAGATGTAATTTTCTAATTAAACATTTAATTTTGTAATTAAATGTTTTGTCTTTTTAAAGGTTTAATAATCTAATTAAATGTTTTGCCTTTTTAAAGGTTTAATGATCAAATTAAATGTTTTGCACTTTTTAAAGGTTTAATGATCTAATTAAATGTTTTGCACTTTTTAAATGTTAATGTTTAATAGAGATAAACATTAATTAAAATTAAATTATATTAAACAGACAAAAATATTGAATGAGATAATTCAACATGATACAATACATGTCATTATGAAATTAAACACAATTTTTAAAATACAAATATTCAAAATTACAGATAAAATATTTTCCAGCATTAAACATTTAAAAAATACAATTCAACGAGAAGACCATTGAACATTTAAAAAGTGCAAAACATTTAATTAGATCATTAAACCTTTAAAAAGTGCAAAACATTTAATTAGATCATTAAACCTTTAAAAAGGCAAAACATTTAATTAGATTATTAAACCTTTAAAAAGACAAAACATTTAATTACAAAATTAAATGTTTAATTAGAAAATTACATCTTAAAGACAATAAAACTTCAAATAGGAATTAAACAGAAAATACAATGAAGGATTTAAAAAGAAAATTAAACATTAAAAGGTGGTATATGTATCTATAATTTAATTGTATTTAATGTTTGACTCTATTAAACAGACAAAATATTGAATGAGATAATTTAACAAGATACAATACATGTAATTATGAAATTAAACAAAATTTGTAAAATATAAATATTAAAAATTACAGATAAAATATTTTCCAGCATTAAACATTTAAAAAATACAATTAAACAAGAAGACTATTAAACATTTAAAAAGTGCAAAATATTTAATTAGATCATTAAACCTTTAAAAAGTGCAAAACATTTAATTAGATCATTAAACCTTTAAAAACACAAAACATTTAATTAGATTATTAAACCTTTAAAAAGACAAAACATTTAATTAGATTATTAAACCTTTAAAAAGACAAAACATTTAATTAAAAAATTAAATGTTCAATTAGAAAATTACATCTTAAATTTCTTAAATCGTTTTAATAAAACTTTTTAAAAGTTTTACTGTATTAACTTTTTTCCTTTCATTTAATTGCTTTTTGTTATGTAGTTTATTTCTTTAATCTTTTTTTTCTGTCAAGATTTTAACCCCAACCTTAAAAATGAAATAAACCCTTAAATCACAGTGAAAATACTTCTGTTGTCACAATCATGAGTTAGTCAATTATTCAGTTTATCAATTCAACTTTATTTGTTTAGCACCTTTCACACAGATGACGAAACTAAACAAGCAAAGAGAAAAAAAACTGCTAAAACTATGATTAAAACTCAAAAACATAAAAAAAAAAATAAAAAAAAAACATTTAACAGGGTAATAAAATATGTTGTGTCCAGGGGATGGAGGGAGTTTATTGAAGTCTTCTTGGGCTCACATGGGAAATCATTTAAAATATAAACTTGATATTCAGTCTAAGGAAACTGGAAACTGCAGAGCGACAGAAGAACCAACAATATCTCCTGTTTTCTCCTTTAATGAGTCGACTCTTCTTGTGCTTTCAGACCAAAGAACTACAGACTCTTCACAACCTGCTCAAACTCTTGGTACAGGACCTCACCACACGGGTCAAGAAGGTTTCCGTCTCATTTCTACTCTGAAGCTCACCTTCTCCTGCTCAAACTACTGACAAATGTTTCTGCTGCTCTAAAGTCTGGTCTCCAGAACTTCCTAAAAACTCTCAAAGTCTCTTCTGCTGCAGGTTGCTTTGTAGAACTGTTCCAGAAAACCTCACTAAACCACATGGAGGGGCCTCAAGATAGTCGTCCAAATGAAACCGTACAAAAACCAAACTAGCACAACCCAAACGCTAAAGTCTCCTGCAGCCTACCAGAGAACCTCTGAGAACAGAGAATCAGGACAGGAACTCTTACCTTCTGGACAACCAACGCTGGTTCACTACAGGAATACAGAATGTGTCTGACCAGAAACCTCTGAAGACTCACTACAGCCAAGATAAAGACACAACTCAGCTGAACCAAATCCACTAATCACTGCACACATCAGCACCATGTGCTAACTGTGGCTAAAGAACCACATTTACCAAGACAACTATCCAGTACAAAGCCCTAAAACACACCAAGAAACACATTAAAGATGATTTTACTGCTGGAAGCTGCAAGCCAACGCCTAAAGAACAAACTAAAGCAACGGAGCCAAACCCAGTTCACTGGTGAAGAGAAGCAGAGGAAATGTTTGTCTGCAGCCACATAAAGCAGGAAGACACTGAGCTGCTCAGGTGTTCCTGATAACACCAAGCTGCTCAGGTGTTCCTGATAACACCAAGCAGCCACCTGGACAGCCAATAGGAACACAGCTTCCTGGAAGTCCAGAGGGCTGGCTTAGTGAAGGAAATTTAGTTTAAAGTTGAAGCAGAAAGTTAATAAAGAAAGTTGAAAACCACCTTCTGATCCCTGAAATCTCTGAGTTTTCACACAAAGAACACCTGAACATGTCAAACTGGTTCCATAGTAGAACCATCATTGTAAAAACGTCATAGTATGGTGTGTTGCTCAAAAAACATTAGGACCCGGCTGTCTAGGGTCGCCGAGGAGCAACACAAAAACAGGACAAACGCTGGTTTCCAGGGGGTTAGGAGGATATTTATTTGAAAGAGGAAGTTTACAACAACACAACATGTGAGCAGAAAAATCACAAAGTCTGTCTTTCGTTCAGCTGAAAATATTAGTTTTTGTCTTTTTTTATTGACCAAACTTGTCGTAAAACCATGCCATATGATGAAAATAGTGTAAATTATGTTGTGAACGAATGCTGAAGTAAAGTTTTCTTTCAAAAAACAAAACAATCATGATGGATTTTAGTGAGTATACTATGTCAACAAAAAAAAACGTCCTTTTTAAACATGCCATAAAAACATGCTATCTGGTGAAAATAGTGTAAATTATGTTGTGAAAAATGCTGTCATGAAGCCTATTGTGGAAAAAAAGCATCTATTTTGGCAAAAAAAAAGTCATAGTATACTATGTGGGAAAAAAATGGCATTTTTCAACATGTTTTAAAAATATGTCATATGGTGAAAATAGTGTAAATTAGGTTGTGGAAAAACGCTATTGTAAAGTTTCCTTTGAAAAAAAAACAACAAACAATTATTTATTTTGGCGTTTAAAAAAACGTCATTTTATACTATGTCAACACAAAAAAATGTGATTTTTCAACATGTTGTAAAAACATGCCATATGGTGAAAATAGTGTAAATTATGTTGCGTAAACACTACAGTAACGTTTTCTTTTAAAAAAAAAAAAATCATCATGTATTTTGGTTGGAAAAAAATGTCATAGTATACTATGTCGAAAAAAACCCCGCAATTTTTCAACATGTCATAAAACCATGCCATATGATGAAAATAGTGTAAATTATGTTGTGAACAAACGTTGTAGTAAAGTTCTCTTGGACAAAAACAATCATTATGGATTTTGGTGAATAAAAGGTCATAGTATACTATGTCGACAAAAAACATGTCATAAAACATTGGACATGGTGAAAATAGTGTAAATTATGTTGTGAAAAACACTGTAGCAAAGTTTTCTTTAAAAAAAATTGTGTATTTAGGCCGAAAAAATGTCATAGTATACATGTCAAAAAAACCCGCAATTTTTCAACGTCGTAAAAACATGCCATATGGTGAAAATAATGTAAATTATGTTGTGAAAAATGCTATAGTGAAGTCTATTGTGTAAAAAGAATCAGATTGTATTTAGGCGGAAAAAAAACCTCATAGTATAGTATGTTGAAAAAAACGCAATTTTTCAGCATGTAAAATCATTTGTTATGGTGACTAAATGATCAGTTGTGTTGTGGAAAACACTGCAGTAAAGTCTCTTGTGAAAAAAAAATCACTGCGTATTTTCATGGCAAAAAATGTCATAAGATAAGATGTAAGATAATCCTGGAGAAATTCATATTACAGCAGCAACATTATTACATCAGCAATAAACATATGTATAATAATAATAATAATAATAATAATAATAATATGTACAATATCTACCATGAGGAAAATGAATAAATACAGTAATAATACACTGTAAACGACAGCAATATAAAGCGGCATATTTTTTCTCTTTTTTTGGAAAATAATGACAAATATCTGTAAAATTAGATTTCTGCTGATTTCAATACAGTAAATAACAAACTGCTCCTCAACATTCGATGCCTTCGATACAAGAACTATATCAGATAAAAACACCATTTTCCTTTTGGAAAAACATGTCATGGTAATAATGTAATGGTGGAAAAACGTACAGTATGTTGTGAAAAATGCTACAGTAATATAATAAAATATTAAAATGAAGTCCTACAATGTTCCTAAAACTGTAAATTTATCTGAGTATTTAAATATTAGGGTAAAACCCCTAATATATTAATAATTATGTCAATTTAATTGTATAATCTACATACAATTTGAAGACACTACTATAATAATAATTATGAAATTTAATTGTCTAGTTGTATTAATTTATGTTTACAATATTGTATAAAATATTAATTTACATGACAAATTTAAATATTAAGATCCTACAATATTCCTAAAATTTTACATTTGTCTGAATATTTTAATATTAAGTTCAAACACCTAATATGTTAATAATTGTGTAAAATTAACTGTCTAATTTACATATTATTTTAAACACTACTAAAAAAATAATTATGTCAATTTAAATGTTATGGTTACAATATCAAATAAAATACTAATTTACTTGAAAAGTAAAATATTAAAAGTAAGACCCTACAATATTCCTAAAAATGAAAATTTCCCCGAGTATTTAAATATTAAGGCTAAAAGCCTATTATGTAAATAATTTTATATATTTAACTGTTTAATTTAAATATTAAGTTTAAGATCCTACTGTATTAATAACTATGTAAATGCATCTATAATTTACATACTATTTCAAACCCTACAACAATAACACAACTGTATAATTTAAACATGATGCTTACAATATCATATAAAATATTAAGTTATGTGACAAATTTAAGATTAATATTATTAAAATTAAGACCATACAATATTTCTGAAAATAGAAATTTACACAAGCACTTAAATATTAAAATTAAATGCATACTATATTATATTTAATTCAAATCAAGCCATAAAACTTAAATGTCAAAGTTAAGAGCCTAAAATATAAATTATACTTTCATAAATTACTGAACTAATCCGATATTTACGATTAAGACATTAAAAAAATCATTATTATTATTATTATTATTATTATTATTATTATTATTATTATTATTATTATATTATTATTATTATTATTATTATTATTATTATTATTATATTTGTTGGGCATCAGATTAGTGACAATAGACAGAAAAAAATTCATTTTAACAGGAGAACCTGCAGAAATTTCCTGAAAAAAGGCAGTAAGGGAACATTGAGTTAGTATTTGTGCAAATAGATAAAATAAAATTGAGCCAAACTGAGCTTCCCTGTGTTTCCTTTAATAAACACTAGAGGGCGCCACAATCTCACAATTCAAACGACTTCGATTTATGGCGAAGCTTAAAACATCACTTTTTCTGCATTTATTTGCATTAAAAGCGACAATAATTTGAATTAATTTGCAGTTTTACTTCATTTTTTTTGTAAATTTAACAGATTAAATGACATTAATTAGTCTAGAATGACCAGATTAGTTTTCTTTATCCAACATATATGATCATAAACTAGACTGGCCTGTGTGTACGGCTGTTTTGAAGCAGTATTAGTTGTGATTTTTAGGAAATGAAGCCGTTGTTGTGTCTGTGGAAGCTGATAAATCTGCTGCAGGTCAGAAATGAGACCAGCGATAAGAGGAAAGATGCAGCGGCGTTATCAGGCCTCCCAGACGCTGCTGCCGCCAAAATCCCCTTAATCCAGATCTGCTGTTTGTCATGCAGAGTGTGCACGGCCCTGACAGCGATCCTCGTGCACGCTCCCACGTCTCACATCATTTCCAGATGGTTTTCTGAGCAGTTATTTGACCAACAAACGAGCTCGGTGTGATGCAAACAGAGGTCAGCCGGGTTAATGCTGCACCACTTAATGCACACGAATCCTTTTAGGAGCTCCGTCCACGTTCCGCCATGTTGGGCCTGAAATAGTGGGAAGAGCAGATTAGGGGTCGGACGTGAGGAAGCTGCAGGCCGGAATAGATGGATTTCCTTCTGCTTTCTGCTCGACCCAGCTGAGCTCTGAAACAGCTGCGAGCAGATTAGAGGAAACTCTGCAACAATGAACAGCGGAGTAGAGCTTCAGTCCAGCGTCACCTCATCGCTTTGTGTGGAACAAAATGAACGCAACACCAGAAACAACATGTGTTCGCTCACTTAAAGCACAAATAAATCTACTAACTGGGTAAACGACTGTTCTGGAAGCTAGCTAGCTAGCCAAAACTAGCCACAACAAAACACGCAAACCCAACTAACAAGGAGTCAAATGAATACAAACTGGAATCAAAAGGAGACAGTAATTCTTTAAACGTGACTAAATTAAGAAGCAGAATCTAGAATATTTGTCTATTAATTCACCAGTGTTTAGAATGAGCATCTTCCAGGACCTGAAAACGTTAAATCTGGATCACAGAAAGCTTCCATCCACTTGTAAAGACCATTTATAGCATGCTAGTCTGAAGTTTACAATGACTTCAATGTTCTTGAACGATCAGTTTGAGTAAAGAGAACGCAGTTTTAATCAAATGTTCTTAGTTTCATGGCCTCCTAACTTTTTCTGAGTGATTCCAGTCGACTACAGCTGCTGACTCCTCTGATCCAGTTTAAATAGATCCCATTAGATCCACTCATTAGACTCATATCTATGTGTAAAGTCAGGAACAAAGGTTTCTGTTCATGTGCAAAGACCATTAAAATCATGTCAGTCTTGAGTTTCCAGTGACTCCTAGAACTCTACATCTTCTTTGATGGAATCATTGAAACACAGGAATCTTTGTCACAACAAACAATCATGAAATTTAGTTCTTTCATAGATTTATTAAAGGTCTTCTGGGTCAAAAATATACATACAGCAACTTCAATGATCAGTTGTGTTGATTTAGAAAGTTGTGTTCATCAGATTTTCTTAATTTCATGGCCTCTTAACTTCTCCTGAGTGATTCCAGTTGACTACAGCTGCTGACTCCTCTGATCCAGTTTAAATAGAACCCATTAGATCCACTCATTAGACTCAAACTCTACAGTGGGAAAGTCTGAGGAGCTCAGCAAAGATCTGAAAAAGCAAATCATTGACTTGAACAAGTCAGAAAGTCACTTGGAGCCATTTGAAAGCAGCTTCAGATCCAGAATCATCTGTTTGTCAGAATAAAGTTTATGGTCCAGTTGTGTTACTGCCACCATCAGGAAGAAAACACAAACTATCACCTGCTGCTGAGAGACCATTGGTCAGGATGGTCAAGAGTCAACCAAGAATCATCAGAAAGCAGGTCTGAATGAATGAGAAGCTGCTGGAACACAGCTGTCAGTGTCCACAGGGTTTTACATCAACATGAGCTGAGAGGATCCATGAAGAAGGAAGTTCTTCCTCTAGAAGCAGAACCTTGAAGCTCCACTCAAGTCTGCTGCTGATCACATGGACAAAGAAAAGACCTTCTGGAGGAAAGTTCTGTGGTCAGATGGAAGAAAAACTGAAGATGAGACCTTTAACCCCAAGAACACCAAACCTACCATCCAGCATGGAGGTGGCAGTATCATGCTCTGTGGAACTGGAGCTTTACACAAAGTAAATGAAATAATGAAGAAGGAGGATCACCTCCACATTCTTCAGGAAAACCTAAAACCATCAGCAGAAGGTTGATCTTGGACACAGTTGGATGTTTCAACAAGACAATGAGTCCAAACACACATCAGACGTGGTAAAGAAATGGTTCCATCAGGCTGGAATGAAGGTTCTAGACTGGTCTCCCCAAAGTCCTGACTGAAACCCATCAAGAACCTGAAGAAACACGTCAGAAAAACAACAAATTTAGTGGAACTGAACCAATTCTGTCCAGAGGAGTCAAAGATAAACCAGAAGATTGAAACCAAAAGAACCTAGTTAAGGTGTTTGTATATTATTGACCCAACAGGTTTTGTCATATTTCCAGAAGACCTTTAATAAATCTATTAAAGAAGCAAAATACGTGATTGGATTTGTGACACATTAGATTTAGTTACTACATTTTAGAAAATTAAAAGTTAAGAGTCTTTGGAAACTCAATAGTGTCATAATATACATAATATTTACAAGTGTAAGTGCAAAAAATACTTGGATAAGTACCATAAAACAGAAAAACAAACATACATAAACATAGTGGAGTGGAGCATTACTTGAAAATACTCGAGTAGAACCGAGTAAATGTGTTTTCCAGCTCTGTTTTCTGTTTTTACATCAACTCTGACTTTTAACCTTGAAATTCATCCAGTTCAGCATCAAGTTGAGCAGAAAACCTGCGATAATCTGTGATGAGGATCAGCTGCACTCAGCTCCACTTAACAAAGACCACTTTCATTCAGTGTGTGTGTGTGTGTGTGTGTGTGTGTGTGTGTGTGTGTGTGTGTGTGTGTGTGTGTGTGTGTGTGTGTGTGTGTGTGTTGGAGGCGGGTCTTTCATCCTGCTTCACTCCTCTCCTCTCCGGGGCAGAGCGCACATCTCTGCCGGCCGGAGAGCATGAAGTCCCGGCAGGCGGCCCGAGGACGCGCCGCTGACGGACTCTGACCGGAAGGAGTCGGACTTATTTACGGAGAAACGAGGCTTTAAGTTGGGACTTTTTAACAGCGGGAGCGGAGCGCAGTTTGTTTCTGGATGTTTTGGATCCGTTTCCTTCTGATAATGGAGTTTAAAAGCTAAAAAGAGACTTTTTCCTTCTTTATTTTTAAAGTTAAAGGATCCGCTGGAGCAACTTTGTGAGTCGGACATGGAGCCGGAGGAGGGGAAGATCTCGGTGTGGGTCTGCCGGGAGGAGAAGCTGGTCTCCGGCTTAACCAAGAGGACCACCTGCGCCGACGTGGTCCGGGTCCTGCTGGAGGACCAGAACCTGCAGCAGGGCGTCTCTGCCGCGATGCTGTCCGGATCCCCGCAGTCCTACTGCGTGGTGGAGAAGTGGAGAGGCTTCGAGCGGATTCTGCCCAACAAGACCAAGATCCTGCGGCTGTGGAGCGCCTGGGGCGACGAGCAGGAGAACGTCCGCTTCGTGCTGGTCAAGAACGAGGCGTCTCTGCCCAACAACGGGCCCCGCAGCGCCGAAGCCCGGGTGGTCCAGAGCCGGGAGAGCGGCGGACCGGGAGGGCTGCTCCGAGGAACCGCCAGGAGCTGCTGGACCGCCGCCGCCGCAGCAGCCAACTTATCCCAGGAGAAGCAGCGGCGCATCGTGAGGAAGGCCTTCAGGAAGCTGGACAAGATGAACAAGAAGAAGGAGGAGGCGGTGTGTAAGGACAAGGGCTCGGTGGAGAAGATGGAGACCCTGGTCCACCTGGTGATCTCCCAGGACCACACGATCCGCCAGCAGATCCAGAGGATCAAGGAGCTGGACCGAGACATCGAGCGCTACGAGGCCAAAGTGCACTTCGACCGCATCCAGAGACACGGGGTGAACTACGTGCAGGACACCTACCTGGAGGCGGAGGCGACACCTGCGGACTGGAAGCGCAAAGCGGAGCGGCAGGACGCGGCAGAGGCGCTGGCGCAGTTCGAGGAATACGCGCGGCGCTGCGAGGAGGTGGTCCGGCTGCAGGAGGAGCTGACGGAGCGGGAGGCGCTGATGGAGAGCATCACCGGGGAGATCCAGGAGGAGCTCAACCGGCGCTGGATGAAGCGGCGGCGGGAGGAGAGGGGAGCGGAGGCGGCGCAGGACGCGGACGGCGTCGCGGAGGAGACGTGCGTCACCGCCGCCGCTCCAGCTGCCGAGCCAGATGTGGAGAGTCTGTCGGAGAACGAGCTGGTTCTGGAGGAGGAGCGGATCAGAACCCAGCTGGACACCAGCCTCTACATCGGCCTGAGGCTGAAGACCGACCTGGACGCCATCAGGGGCGACCTGGACCTGAGTCTGGCGCTCTGGGAGACCAAGGAGAGCGAACTGCTGGAGCTGCTGGCCCGGGTGGAGACCATGGAGATAGAGCAGGAGAAGCTGGAGGACGGCGGGCAGGGGGAGCTGGAGGCGGGGGGAGCCGAGGCCGAGCCGGGCCCGGAGAGGAGCGGCTGGGTGGAGCAGGCCAGGGGGCTCTCCAAGACCTGCAGCACCAACGACGAGGACTCGGACACCGGACTGAGCTCCATGCACAGCCAGGACTCCGACAACCCGCCGGTCTGCGAGTCTCTGGTTTAGACTGGTGGAGCTTCAAGCAGCTCCATGAACTCAGGGCAGAGAATCAGTGTTGGATGAACCTTTAATTCTACAGCAATAACTCTGCTTCATGTCGTCTTTGCACAATGATGAGCAGCAGAGAAACTGTGAACCAGCAGGACTTCTGGAAACACCGAACCACAGATAAACTGATAAAAACCTCTAAACTGCAGGCATTAGTTAAGTTGGTCTGACAGAAGTATGTTGCTCCAACTTCATATTGTGAGTAAAGTCAACTCAACATTCTGCATTAGTTGAGGCACATTGGAGCAGTTCACTTCTTAAACTGAGTACACTTTAAAAAAACATTATAATGCACAATAAATAAACAGAAATACACTAAAAAAAGTCACGCAGAAGCTCCTGTTCCCATCACTTCAAGCTGCAAGATAAGAACATCATTGGTCTGACAGGAGTATGTCGCTTCAACTTCATATTGTGAGTAAAGTCAACTAAACATTCTGCATTAGTTGAGGAAACTTGATAAATATATCTTATACAGAACATTTTAAAAATCATTAATACACAATAAACATAAATACACTAGAAAAAGTCATGCAGAAGCTCCTGTTCTCATCAGAAAAGATCAGAAAAACAATCAAATTTACTGATTTAGATCATTTTTTAAAGTTGCAAACATCATTTTAAGCTGGTTTGACTCAATAATGTTGCTTCAACTTAATATTAGTCGTAATTTAAACTCAAATTTCTGCATTAGTTGAGGTAGCTTAATAAAATTGGCTAAATTATTCTTCTTTTTCCTACTTTTAACAGTGGAATAATAGAATTTTTTTTAAATCTGCAAACCTAAAAACTTGTATTTATGTACATGACACTGAAAATACTTTAAATAAAGTGAAAATATGAGTTAAAACCAACTTAAAATCTTTCATTTCTGCTGCCAGCAGCTCAGTCTTCTTGTTAATCTCATCAGAAGTCGTTTAAAGTCTGAAACATGGAAGCAAACTGTTGTTTTTTGTGTGTTTGGAGGCCAGACGTTATTTTTTTAGAGTGTATCGCTGCTCTGTAGACGACCTCTGACCTCCGTTAGGAACGTCAACAAAGCAGCATTAAAGGAGAACACTTATAATCCACAGACTAACTTTAATCCCGTCGACGCTTTACAACCTGAAAACTCGCTGTTGTTTCCTGTAAAAGGTCGAGTGAAGCTTAAAGAACGTTGAACGTTCTGCAGAAGCTCTTTAACGAGGCGGTAAAGTGGAGTCAGAGAAACTAACGGATCGACAGGAGAGAAAACTCATCTCAGGTCCACATTCAGCCCAGTTTCACCTCAAGATTCCAGGAAAATCACAGCAAAATAACATATAAATGACCACAACTGCTAAAGGTTCCTTTGTTTTAGTGAAAAATGTTCACATTTAAGGAATCATCTTTTTATAAAATACCATGAACAACCTGAAATTGGAGAAAAAACGAGACACAAAACGACAAAAGCGCGAAATAAAATGAAATAAACGACATGAAACAAAACAAAAGAGACAAAAAATTTGACAAAAAGTGACAAAAAATGGACAAAAACAAGACGAAAAAGACAGAAACGAGACAAAAAATGACAAAAGCGAGACACAAAACAACAAAAAAGTAGACAACACAAGCGAGACAAAAGGTAAACACAAAACGACAAAAGCGCGAAACAAAATAAGACAAACAGCACAAAACAAAACAAAGAAAGAGACAAAAAATTAGACAACAAAGTTACAAAGCAGCAAAAGACAAACAACAAAAATGAGAGCAAAAAATTACACAAATGACACAAACGAGACGAAAAATGACAAAAGTGAAAAACAAAATGACAAAAAAAACACAAGTGAGACAAAAAGGCAACACAAAACAACAAAACCAAGACACAAAATGACAAGAAGAGACAGAAAATTGACAAATAAATTACAAACCAACAATAAAATGTACAAATAAAACGACACACAAAACAAAGAATAAAACGAAACATAAAGAGACAAAAATGAGACAGAAAACACAAATGAGACAAAAAGGAAACAAAACGACAAAAACATGAAACAAATGACAAAAGTCTGACCAAATAAAGATAAAAAAAACAACAAAAACAAAACAAAATATTCCAAAAATGAGACACAACAGAACAATGAACAATCTAGTATTTTACTTTCTGATCCAAACAACTTGTCATGGTCTATAAATGATTTTAAATTTATAGTTTTACTGATTTACAATCTGCAGTTAATGTCTTCTCTGGTATATTTACACTTTGAGGACCGGATTGGACCCTCTGGAGGACCGCTTTAGGCCCGCGGGCCTCATGTTGGACTCCCCTGGTTTAAAGGTTTTAGCATCAGTATCGTCCTCTGAAGCTCAGAACTTCATATTTATTTAACCGTCTTTAAGCTGCGTCACTCTTTTTCCTCTGAAACTGTTCTGGGATTATTCAAAGCGCTGGTTCCAACTTTTTAAAGCTTTAAAACGACACAAAATCAAAACCTGCATCGAGTTCCATGTTTCTGAGAACATTTCAAGCTAAACTGCTTCTTACCTGCTGTGTGGGGTTAAACTTGGAGGATTTTAGAGCTGAGAAAGATACAAAAACAGCTGCTAATAAGACGAACCCTTTATTTATTTGACACCCAGGTTTCTGAAAAATGACGTTTCTCTCCAACTAAACTGCACAAAGAGACGTATTTTCTGCTGCTTTACACTTGAAAAAATAATGCATGGTTGCAGAATTTAAAAAAATCACCCTTCAGACACTATTTTGACATTTTGTCGACATAATAATGTTGCATTGACTTAATATTTTCTCTAATTTCAACTCAAAGTCGATGCAACTTAATAAATTGGATTAAAAACTTGATTTTTCTTCATCTTGAGTTCAGGATTTCTTCTATTTTAACATCTCTGGACAATTTCAGTGAGTTCATACTAAAAAACTAATTCCTCCAACTCAGTTTAGTTTGTTGGTTGAACATGATTTCTTTAGAAGTCGTCTGAACTCAAAAAGATTGATGAAAACTGCGTTCATTTTTGAAGTCTTGAAGGAAACTTGTTTTCTGCAGTTTAAATCAATGATCACAGGATAAAAGTCCAATTATTCAGATTATCAATTTCTTGTTTAATCAGTGGATTTATGCAAAATAGGTTAAATGCACATCAGAGGTCATGTTTGTGGCGTCTTTGGGCTTCCATAGTTGCATTATTTTAGCAGTTTAAACAGAAATAAATGAACAAATCTATTTTTTTACAGCTCTGTAACTGCTTTAAAATGATCTGTTGTTGTTAAATTTAGTCTGGAGGAAGCTGAGAAAGATGTAAAATCGAGTTAATTAAACTACAAGCTGATTTTCTAAAATATATTTATTTTTTGGACATGCAGGTTGGGAACTACAATCCTGTTTCAGAAAAAATACATTTGACCTTGAAGGAAACATGTTCAATGAATGGTTGCAGGATAAAAGTCCAATTATTCAGATTATAAGTATCTTGGAAGATATTTAAAAATGCACATCAGAGGTCATATATGTGGCGTCTTTGGGCTTCCGTAGGGTGGTATTTTATCAGTTTAAACAGAAATAAATGAGTAAAACGTCCTTGTATGTGGCACAAACACCTGTCAGATCAGATTTTAAGATGCTTTTGGGAAACTCGGATCCATTTAAAGCATAAAAAGCTGCATTAATTTATTGTTTTGTTGAGCCCAAACCAGCAGAAACCGTTTTACTGTCGCTCTTTTTCAGCCAAATCATTGTAAATTAACCCCAATAATCCAGAAAATGTAGCAGAAGCGTCAAACGTGTCATAAAAAGTTTGTTTTTTTAACCCAAACTGTGATGTTTTGGTGCTTAATTGAACTAAACAGAAAGTAAAAACAGTGAAACATCAGACCTGCTGCAAACTTATTCTTTCAAAATAAAAGTCTTCTATATTTCCTTTAAAAACAGCTGAGGATGCAGATTAGCTGTGTAGAGGCGAATAAGGTTGGAACTGTGGGTTTACAGCCAGAAGAAGTTGGTTTAGTTTGTTTTTCCTGTTTCAGCAGCTCCTGAAATCATAAGATCAGAACTAATATTATTTTGGCTCCTGTTTAAAGAGGAACTCCAACAATTTAACAGATGTTTAAATCACAACAGACACAGTAGAAACTAATTTAAGAAGAAGCAGAAGCTCAGAAGTTTGGTTTACAATCCAAAAACTGTTGATTTGAACTTTATTTTAATGCATTTCGATGCAGCTGCTTTAAAACCACAGCTTTTGTTAAATTAAGTCAGTACAGCCCTGCAGGATAAAAATCCAGTCAAATGCCCATCAGAAGTCACATCTGCAGCCCAAAAAGTCAGTTTGTACACAACTAAACTGCCTTTTAATTCTATATTTGAATGCATTTCCTCCCTGTAATGCAGCAGGAGGTTTTTGGCCAATTTACGACTTTTATTCTTGGATTTAAGATGAATTTTTACTCACTGTTTGGTTAAAAACTACATGTTAGAAGCTTGATTCATCTCAGACACCAGAATTATGAGGTTAGATTTAGAAAATGTGATGTTTTGGGTTAAAATACGACAGTTTTAGTCCATATTTGAAGCTTTTTCTCCATTTTCTTAGTTACCACAGCAACACATTCCTCTAATAAATGATGGAAAGGTAATAAAAGAACTTGATTTAAATAGTATTTGTGATAAGTTACCAACATAATCCAGCAGAAAATGTGTTTCCTTTAACCTCAGACTGTAGTTCAGATTTATAAGAAGCTGTTTTTATCACGGTAGATTCTTTAAAAATCATTTACTACACAATAAATAAGGACATAAATACACTAAAAAAGTCATGCAGAAGCTCCTGTTCTCACTTCTAAAAGCTGGAAGATAAGAAAAATAATCAAATTTGCCACAAAAAAGTTGCAAACATCATTTTAAGTTGGTTTGACTCAATAATGTTGCTTCAACTTAGTATTAGTTGTAAATTAAACTCAAATTTCTGCATTAGTTGAGGAAACTTAATAAAATTGGCTAAATTGTTCTTCTTTTTCCTACTTAACGGTTGGAATAATACATTTTTTAAATCTGCAAACTTAAAAACTGGTATTTATGCACAAAACACATAAAAATACTTGAAATAATTAAAACTATTTGTTAAAACCAACTTAAAATCTTGTATTTCTGCTGCCAGCAGCTCTTCAGCAGCTCAGTTTTATCCACTAATTTCATCAGAAGTCGTCTAAACTCAGAAATATTTATTTCCCAGCAGCTTCCCAATCAACTTGAGCGTCGTGTCCCTTTAAACCTGCGTCTGGATTATCGTCGGAGCGTCGGTTTGGCAGCTCCGAGCGTTTTTTGTTTCCAGGAAAAGCTTCTTACTCAACAGCCGCCGACAAGAAAAGCCTCATATTTCCATCAGCGTCGAGGAATCGCTTCCGCTTCGGCTGTTGTGTAACAAAAACATGTGAGTCTGAACATCTGCAGCGTTTCTAATCAACACATTCATGCAAAAATATGTAAAATGCACATTAGAAATCACATTTGTGGCGTCTCTGGGCTTCCGTACGTGTCGCTAAAGGATGCAGCTGTTTTCATTTGTTGGATTTAAAAACTAAACATTTGGTGTTTGCAGCTCATTTTCAGCTGTTCCAGGATTGTTTAAAGTGTTGATTAGAAACTTTATGAAACTCGTGACTCTTTAAAATGATAAAAAAAAATCAAAAATCAGCGTCGTGTTGATATTTCTGTGTGCATTTCAAACTAGTAAACACAAACCAGCTCTGTTGTTGGTAAATTTAATCTGGAAGAAGCCGGGAATTGTGCAAAAATGAACTAATAATTAATTTTAGAAAGTACATGTATTTATTGGACACCCAAGTTGGGAAAAAACAATCCTGTTTCTCAAAAATTACTTTCTTCTACAACTAAACTGCAGCACAAAATGTTTTCTGCTGTTTTATACTCAATTAATTAATCAAATGATTGTTTGCAGGATAAAAATCCAAATATTCAGACGATATATTTCTTGTCTAATTAACAAGTTTATGGAAAATATGTTAAATGTCCTTCAGAAGTCACATTTGTGGCGTCTTTGGGCTTCCGTACAGGTTGCTAAAGGATGCAGGTGTTTTAATTTAACAATTTAAGCAGAAATAAATGAACAAATTCTCAAAAATCACATTCAGACTTAAAGGAAAAATGTTTTCTGCTGTTTAATACCCAGTTAATTAATTAAATGGATGACTGCAAGATAAAAATTCAATGAAATATCCATCAGAAGTCACATTTGTGGCCTCTTTGGGCTTCCGTACATGTTACTAACAGATGCAGGTGTGTTATTGTAGCAGTTGAAACAGAAACCAATGAACTAATCAGTTTTTTGCAGCCCTGTAACTGCTTTAATGTGGTACGTTGGTGTAAAATTTAGTCTGGAAGAACCATGAAAGGTGCAAAAATGTGTGTTAATTAAACTAATAGATCATTTTCTAAACTATATTTATTTTTTGGACACACAAGTTGGGAAAAAACAATCCGGTTTCATAAAGTTACATCTGAAAGGAAACATGTTTTCTGCTGTTTTATGCTCAATTAATTGATTAAATTGATGGTTACAAGACAAAAAATATGTTTTTCCCACATTTTCATACTTTGAAACGGGTCAATTCTGATGGTTAAATGGACGGTTGCAGGATAAAAATCCAATATTTCAGATGATAAGTTTCTTGTTTAGTCAACAGATTTCTGCAAAATATGCTCAATGCACATCAGACGTTCCATTTGTGGCGTCTCTGGGCTTCCGTAGCTGTGTTATTTTACCGCTTTAAACAGAAATAAATGAGTAAAAGGTCCTTGTATGTGATGTGGTTTTCCTTTGCTTTAGGGAGACTGCAGGAGGAACTATTTCCAGCCTCGGCTCTCTTTGGATCCTTTAAATAGCTGCTGCACTCAGACCAGCTGGGATGTTCAGACCTCTGGCTTCACTGTGTCTCCGTCAGGACGCCGCTGCTTCCATGTTTGTCCGACTGTAAAAGATGAAAACTGTAGAAGGAGGAGCTGATTCTGTGGATCATCCCACAGGATCTTCATGAAGCTTCACTTTATCACACATGACTGTTAGTGTTGAAATAAACGGTGAAATGTGTCTGGATTCTGCCTCCGTTTGTCTCACTTCAGACACAATTTAGTGAAAATGTTGCTGCAGCGTCTCAGAGTTTAGTTAGTTGTTATGTGGAACCCAAATCTGAGTCCGGATATAGAGGGAGAAGCATTTTAATGGTTCAGTATCTCCAGAAATTACAAGTCTAATAGGTATGAAATGTGATAAAAGCTCAGAATGATTAAATGGATCCAGCAGAGGACACAGTTTTAATTACTGGTCCTTAAAAATGGGGAAAAAAGTGCAAAGTTTTCACTCCAGGCTGCTGTTGATCCCCAGATATCAGCAGTTTTTACATATTTAGACTTGAAATCCGCCCAAAATGACCCAAAGAAACATAAAGATCATCCACAACCCCACAAATTTATCCAAAATCATTGAAAATTTCATAATGAATCATTTTGGACATTTCTCCAAATGTAATAGTTTGATCTGATGATTGAACCTCACCCTGCTGCTGCTGAGCTCCATCTGGTATCTACAGAATGATCTACACTATGAACCTGGTATCTACAGAATGATCTACACCATGAACCTGGTATCTACAGAATGATCTACACCATGAACCTGGTATCTACAGAATGATCTACACCATGAACCTGGTATCTACAGAATGATCTACACCATGAACCTGGTATCTACAGAATGATCTACACTATGAACCTGGTATCTACAGAATGATCTACACCATGAACCTGGTATCTACAGAATTATCTACACCATGAACCTGGTATCTACAGAATGATCTACACCATGAACCTGGTATCTACAGAATGATCTACACTATGAACCTGGTATCTACAGAATGATCTAAACCATGAACCTGGTATCTACAGAATGATCTAAACCATGAACCTGGTATCTACAGAATGATCTACACCATGAACCTGGTATCTACAGAATGATCTACACTATGAACCTGGTATCTACAGAATGATCTACACTATGAACCTGGTATCTACAGAATGATCTACACCATGAACCTGGTATCTACAGAATGATCTACACCATGAACCTGGTATCTACAGAATGATCTACACTATGAACCTGGTATCTACAGAATGATCTACACTATGAACCTGGTATCTACAGAATGATCTACACCATGAACCTGGTATCTACAGAATGATCTAAACCATGAACCTGGTATCTACAGAATTATCTACACCATGAACCTGGTATCTACAGAATGATCTACACCATGAACCTGGTATCTACAGAATTATCTACACCATGAACCTGGTATCTACAGAATGATCTACACCATGAACCTGGTATCTACAGAATGATCTAAACCATGAACCTGGTATCTACAGAATTATCTACACCATGAACCTGGTATCTACAGAGTGATCTACACCATGAACCTCGTATCTACAGAATGATCTAAACCATGAACCTGGTATCTACAGAATTATCTACACTATGAACCTGGTATCTACAGAATGATCTAAACCATGAACCTGGTATCTACAGAATGATCTACACCATGAACCTAGTATCTACAGAATGATCTAAACCATGAACCTGGTATCTACAGAGTGATCTACACCATGAACCTGGTATCTACAGAATGATCTAAACCATGAACCTGGTATCTACAGAGTGATCTACACCATGAACCTGGTATCTACAGATGAACCTCCTTTTCAGGAAACAGAAAAATACAGACAAGTACAGAAATCTTGTGAATAATGCAAGAAGAGCAGGAAAAGCTTAACCTTCCTGCTGTCCTCATTCATGGGCACCAAAAAAATATTGTTTCTTGTCTGAAAAAACCCCCCAAATTCAGCAAAAAAAAAAATTCACCAAATATCTGAAAATTTGCAAAACTTTCAAGAAGAAAATTCCAATAATTCCTTGAAAGTTTCCCTTAAAAGTTTTATTTAAAAAAAAATTCCCCAAATGTGACAAGAAAATTCTTGTAAATATTTTCAAAAATAAGTAAAGATCTTCCAAAAAAAAATCCTAAAAATATCTAAAGTGATTCCACATATATCAGTAAAACTTCTAATATTTTCTTTAAGAACATTCACATAAAAATCAACCAAAATCCAATGAAATTCAGTGGATTTTGGTTGATTTTTTTGTCAATGTTCTTAAGAAACATTTTGAACATTTCTTGTTTTTTTAACCAAAAAATGTTCAAAGATTTACCCAAAATGTTGAAAATGTGGACATCAGAAGTTTCACTGTGAAAGTAGGTTTTTTTCCCACATTTTCAAACTTTAAAACAGGTCCATTTGACCTGCAGGACAACATGAGGGTTTCCAGACATAAAACTGAAACAAACTAAAGTAAAACCAGAACTACTGATGAGTTGCAGTGAGACGGATGATGGAACCTGGAGCAGATCTGATCCAGGTCTAAATATAAGTATATAGTTCTAAAATCTGATCTGAGGTCAGTCAGCAGCTGCAGCACAAACACCACAGACTGGATAGAAGCAGATCTGGAGACACAAGCAGGAACCAGCTGGTGAATGAGAATGAGAACCTCCTGATGA